>CABFVX010003315.1:6199-89101 GCA_902151425.1 Timema shepardi
TATAATTTAAAAATACACATCGTTATTTTTTTAATTACTTAACATATTAGTATGAACCTTGGCATACGTATTTTGATTCAAACTATTTTTACCGTCTTGAAATGTTATCCCCATTTCTCTTTCCTCTCTTTCTGTCACTCGCTCTCTCCTCATATGAACGTGCTCATCCATTTCATATAATGTTTCCATTTCTCTCCGCGGCATGTCGCCACGTATGCTATAGAAGGGTCACGTTGCGCCCAGGGAAAAACAAACGACTGTTGCTACCCTCTACTCGTGCACTAGGCATTTTATTCCCGCTCTCTGGGTGTTATCACTCTTCTTCTCTTTTTTTTTATTTTTTATTGGCTAGCTGAAATACCGCACCGTGGCAGTTCATTCGCCAGTTGTTCACTTTTATTTCTACTATTTTTACTATATTCACTATATATATATATATATATAATTTCTATTTTATTGCGCATGCACCCTATTTGTTGTCGAGTTTATGACCTAAATAAGTTTCCTATTGATTATTTGGTAATAATCTAGTAATTATAGAGCTTACTTTAGTCACGTACGCACGCTGTGGATATTAACTTTAAGCATGCGAGGTTTGGTTTTCATAACGTTGCGTGATGGATACAAAAAAACTCACCTGTGGGCAAGTGTAAAATGGCATCAGTCTCGTCGCTTGTTTGTTTTGAGTTTGAATACTTGCTGACAGTATCTAAAGCGTTAATTTAATTACTGATCTCTTGCTCTGCCTCTATGAAAATGTGTAGTTAAAATTTTCTTTAAATCATATATTTAAAAAACATTAGTGTAGTTAAATGCAGATTATATGTACGGGAAAGCACGTAGATATCAACAATCGTTTAAGCTAGTATTCTGGAGATATTGAGGTCAGAGCTAAAATTCCGACTGGTGTATGGATTGTCCCTTTTTCCATTATTTGTTTCTATTTTTCCAGCAAGTGGATACGAACTACATATAATATATTCAACTTTCATAGCTAAATATGAATAACCAATACTGGTTGTAAGACAAGATAGAAAAATAATTAGAAATAATTGATAATAGCCTACTAGTAACGTGATATAAAACAATTCTGACCAGGAATTTTATGATAACCTAGCATTAAGTTTATAATTTTTTGTTCCTTTCACCCTCCTTACGAAGGTATGGGGATATATATGGGTAACCATACACATTCTTACTTACGTATTGTGTATATTTTATTTATTTTGATCTATCTATTATCATGCTTTCATTTATTTATCATTCAGTCTATCAGAGTGTTACAAATCTTAAACGATTTATTAATTTACATAAATGGAGTAGCGGTAGGTAAGGTATAATTTAAGGAACGTTTATATACGTACAGAGAAAAACTACCTTCATTAAAGCCCAAATAGGAACCAAGTATAACTCTCAAATTGGACTATAGTAAACTGAGGCCTCTGTCAACATTCCCACTGGTGTATATAGTAATCGTCTTGCATAAGAAAATGTTTTTGACTCGAAACTAAGCTACTTTTAAGTTGTCTTGTAAGTTTTATTAGAGCTCAGCTCATCCGGGTGTAAAATAACTTTCACGGATCAACTTACTATTTATTTATCTGACCAGAAGTGTATGCCTAATATACAACACAAGCGCAGAATGTCTTCTGGGGTGCCTTGTATCTCCAGGTGCATGAAATGAAGGTGAGAAAACATATGATATTAGACGGTCTCGATTCCATATGGTTGGTTTCCCGAGATAAACACCATACCTACCCCTATACCCCTATCCAGTCCACTATATCAACAAGAATTTCAAACATCCCTTACTGCAACTTATCCTCAAAACTATTCATTACGGTGGAGTCTAAAAATATCGGCTCTATGTAGCAGTGTTGGTAGCATCTATTTATTATTTAAATAGAAAGGTCTATGACTGCTTCTTTAGTCGAGTGGTCAGAGTTATTGATTACAGAATCAGAGGTCCTGAATTCCATCCCTGGTGCTTTCAGATTTTTTTGTGGAAGGAGTTCTGTAACGGGGTTATCTCAACCTTGTCAGGACAAATGAAGAGATATTGAATATAGAGGTAGCAGCGCTAGTTTAAAAAACTGAGATTAACTGATGGAGGGTTCGTTTTTCTAATCACATGACACTCTCTATGTATAAATGTTGGCACTATCTTCGCCAAAATGTGGTGGCCGCTTTGTCGGTATAGCTCGCTTGCAAGATCACATCATGAAGTTATAATGTTATAAAAGAGTGTAGTGTATATCCGGATTTACAAAGGGAGCCCAAAATGAAGAAAAAAAACTGTTTAATATTGCATCTGTGGTCACGTGAACCAAAGTGCTATTGTTTTGTCTGGCTCAACATTGAATGAGAGCTAAGGATTTAACTATTCTGCTGTGTATGCTAAGGCTATTAATTCTAAAACTATTTCTTACACTCACTCAACACAAAGGAGGATAAATTAATTCCACTGCTTTTTAGTACTCACTTTGCCTGCTTTCATACTTATTAATTACGCTAATGGATTAGGAATGAAGAAGGTAGAATTTAGAAGAGATTTACCAGTATTTGTGTGAAGGAAGAGCGTTAAGCTATCCAGGCAGGAATAAGTACCCTCATTACTCATGACCTAGATCTAAACCCCGATTTCCCTGTAACGGGAAATATAACATTCCAACTAAAATTTAAACCTGCCTCGTTATTACCACATTAATGAAAATATTCTGATTGTTCCTATGTATAAAAAGCTCAAAGCATTGAAATAAGTTTTAGCAATTTGGTTGTAATAATTTTGGCTGGTAAGAACTACACTTAAATTTTCTTGGAAAAGCCTTTGATAAAATAAGAAAAATAGTAAGTGGATAGTAAATGACAGACGGGTGAATGAATCTCGGAGATAAGTTGGATTTTTTTTTGACTATTGTAAAGAATGAAGTAGTATCGAAAGAGGCAAAAATGGCAGTATATAGAAATGCGTTAACACCAATATGTTCTTATAGTTGTGAAGTGTGCGTTTGTCAGGATAAATACAACAGAGAGGTGAATGAAGTTGGGATGAGATATCTAACAAATTTTTGTGAAAAAAAACTCGTTTGGACAGAGTCAGTAATGAATGGGCGTTGAAAGAGTGCGGTTTGAAAGGGAATCCAATAGGTCAATGTAAAAGAAACATCTTACGAGGGTTTGGGCATGTTGAGAGGATCAGAGTGGATAGAGTGACGAAGCCAATACATAAAGATTTAGTGTGTGAATCAAATGAATGGGTATACCCATGTAAGACGTGGCTAAATTTTGTATACGAATGTGAAATAAGAGAAACATTATGAGTTTTAAGAATACAAAAGCATGTATAACTGGGTGTTTGTAAGTTTTTGAAGCCAAGGCAGTATGAGAGTATAGGTAAGTGTGTAGAAAGTTAGGGAGGATGGATTAAGTATGGAGTTATTGCTTAGTGATATTCATGCACAGTTTCTTGACTACCTTGCGAGGGAACAGAGTGATCAATTATATGTATTTGTATAAGTGGAGAAACACCCATTGACAACCAGTTTATTAATGTATCTTCCAATGATATAAATTGGCACAGTGGGTCAAGTGGGATAACTTTATATTACTATTCCCATGGCATGTAAATACATAGGAGTATATTTAGAAGGAGATTTTGAACTATATTAATAGTTTGTTTAATTAATAAGTCGACTAAGGCCAGTAAGCAAATAAAATGATATAAGTTAGTCTATATTTAAGAGACTGTCCCACGCCAATGATAGCGTCACACTATGATCTAGTTTTCTGTTATCCTTCTGTAAAATAAAAAAGTTAATTTGTCACCAAGATACTGGTTTTAATATTTTTTTTAATACAAACAAATTAAAAACTATATTTTAAAACTAAAATATCTTTGAAATCCATCTAATTTTTCTGTTTTTAAATATAGCAAGCAGTATCTCTAAGATAAAAATGTTTTATAGTTAGAGTGTAATGGTGTGATTAATTTCCCGATTTATCGACCGTGAGATAAGATCATAATTTAATATGACTCTAAGATTTGTTTGAAAATGTAAAGTAAGTAAAAGGAATGTTTTTATAAACATGAATAGTAATGATGTTATTATAATATATAGAAGAATTTTGAGTGATTGTTACTTCACAATTTATTTTAAATCTTTATAAGTTGAGCTAGTATGCATTCAAATTAATACAGCCAAATTTGTTAAAGCAATACTTTATCAGTAGACTAGAATTCTGATGACATTGAAATACATATTCGAATCTTGGTCGAGTGTATTGGGAGTAAGTTTTCCAAAATAGTTTTCTACTCTCCCTTCACTCAAATGTGTGTGCACTTCCTCTAACTATAGCCTTTCCCAATTCCTAAAACTATAAGTGTAATTAGTACATAATCATATAACCCGGAACAATGGTAAGACAGGAATCTAATAAAAAACAAAATTAATGAAAAGTACTTGTGTTTATAAATATATTTTCTCAACAATCTTGCTATCTTGCTTGTATCTGAGAATATTGAATGTTATGTTAAAAATATATTATGGAAAGTTAAAGTACTTAAATATCGATATAGCTTCTAGGATCGAATGCTAAATATATGGTGGCCTTGGTCGATGGTTAAATATTAATTTTTCTTCTCAACACTCGATAGTGCTACCTGACAGGAATAATCGAATTGGTAGTTACCAACTCCAGCAGCCTTTGTTATCGTTTAAAATATTTTTATTTCAAAACCAGTTAAATAGCTAGCCTGTATTGTTAAGCTTAGACAAATATTGTTTAGATAATATAATGGTGGATCTTCTGAATTCTTCTTTTAGTGAATCAAATATAAGGAACAACATTTTCGAGTGATAGTTAATGAAGTTCAGTTCTTGTTTACATAAACATTATCGTAACAATCCAATTTTAAAGGTTTAAGTATAAATCATAAATATAGTGAATAAAACAAACTATTAAATAATGTGAGATACTTTCCCACGATTACGACTTAATAAAATATATAATTCTTATATTTCTACTCAACTTAAACGTAAATAAAGTATTTTCCACATAGTTTATAAAAACATTCCAATAAAAAGTTATTTGACTGTGTGTTTTTATAAATAGCTCCTTGAATTTTAAATAGAATTCTTAATTAACATATCATAGTTTATAGTATTATTTTATAACAAATTTGAAAAATTGAACTTGAATTTCATTTCCACGAACTAAATGAACCAAATATGTTGTATAATTATTATTTGTAATATATTTCTTTACTAATTATAATTTATTTCAGCAACTCAAAAGCGAATTTATAGGGATGGAATTTACATATGTATGAAAGGAATTTATATTTGTTGAATTAAATGAAATATTGATGTTAATATTTATGTACTGTACGATAAAAAAATAAACAAAATATTTGGATATGTATCAGAGGTCACTTCAAACAAATATATATATATATATATATATACTTAATCTAAAAACGGCATACATGGACGTTTAAAGTTATGATTATTTTAAACTAAATTTGAAAAAATTAGCCATGAAAATTTGATTGTTAGAAAAAATATCTATGAAAATCTATTAAATGCAACCAATTAATTATTTCACCAACTATTATGAACGGTTGGCTATCATCACAACTCAAATAAAAATAATTGGTTAATTTTAAGGTCTGTAGTCTCTAATTATGACTAGTAGTAAGCCTTATATCAATATCAACACTAAAATTTAAAGAAATATTGTTAATCTAATTGAATTATATGTATATATATAAAAAAATACTCATCTTTGTTTTAGAATAGTCGCTTAAGTTTCTTTTTCAATAAATAAAAATGAGTGAATACAAGAAATTGTATATTAAAAGTAAAGGTAAATATTTTTCTAGAAAATAATGTAAAATTGTTCTCTGAAATAATTGTTGTTAATATAAATAAAAACAAATCCAAAGTGGAAATTGTAATAAACTTTCTAGCCTGCCATTAAAATCCAGACAAAGAGTATTTTTAAGAATCAAAAATTATTTTGATTTTTGAAAGAAAAAATAATTGTAGGAATAAATTATTTATTTCTTCTATTTTACAAATCAAAAAATACAGCACGAGTAACTCGATTACGTGACTTTGTTTACGATTTTGTTTCTCCTTAAACAATTATTATCTAGACCGCCTTTTCCACGTGCAGCCCCTGCTTCCACGTTTACTTGCTTCACTTCCAAGTTACGGCGCATTAATTTGGTGATCGCCCAATTAATGTGCTATAACGTGGAAGTAATTCAATATCTAAGCCACTGATACAATTAGAACATTGGTGGTAGAACTATATAAGTTAAAATACTCGTAAGAGAATAGATTTCTGGTTGAAGGGGACGTTATGGTCTTAATCTCAGTTGGCTACAATCGGTTACGGGGGAGAAAATCTATTAAATAGTCCTTCCTACATCAGTATCTACTATCATATGAATTTTTTAAAGAAAAATAAATATATATCACTATTTATAATATAAATAAATGGTACAACAAATTCGCCCAAACTTTCTTATATTGTGTATTATAGATTCGAAGAAAATTTTCAAAAATACATTCTTAGTAATTTATCTTTAGTATAGTTGTATCTATTAAATAAAACACATAATTTTGATAATCATGATAAATACTCTTTTTTAAATAAAATTAAAACAGAATTTTTCCTATATGCACATAAAAAACAAAATTTCAAAACTAAACTATTCGTACAGTAGTTATCCTAAAACAAATTATTTGTAAAACTAAAAATGTATTTTTATTCATCACGATACACTGTTCATATATTTCTTCGAAGTCAATTTCTAAAGCATTGAAGTTTTCTAATATTTTTTTAAGTAAGCCACCGTTGAATTATTTTATTTTTGATAAATAAAAATAGATTATAATCGGTAAGTAAAATATTATCCCGATACTAATTTTCAACCAAACTCCTTAAGATATTTTTAATTCAGATAAAAATAAAGTCATCAATAAATTACTAATAGACAAATTTTCAGACCAAAACAATTATACAGCTATATACATATTATGTCATGTCAAACACTCCCCAGATATACATTATAAGCAAAATCGTTTTAGTAATTTTCAAAATTATACGAATTTTCAAAAAATCAGTTTTCAGTAAAAGGCCCTTTATTGAATTTTTCCTAAAAATAAAGTATACTCTGTTATTTGTCATGTCAATATCGCCGGAGATGCCCATTTAAAGCATATCGTTTTGACTATTTCAAAAATATTTTCCGTTTTAAAAAAGCAGTCTTTAATAATCTAATCATAGATGGGTTTTACCCCAAATATATAGTGATGTAAGTCATGTCAAGTATTCCCAAGATACCTATCTGGAACTAAATTGTTTAAGCAATTTATAACATATTCCACTCTATGTAAATTACCAATAAATAAGTTTTAACCCCAAAACAAATAAATAGTGTTATTTGTTATATCCATCACTAAAAAGAAATCCATTTGTAACCAAATCACTAGTGCCAGTTATAAAATATTTCAAGTTTTTGAAAAATCAGTTATCAGTAAACTACCCTTCTACAAATTTTTGGCCGAAAACCAATCATACAAAATGTTCTGAAACTCAAAATACAAACTGCATATATAATTTGTTTGAACCAACAGTAGTACATAATTCCTATACACTTAGTCCTACATCCGGAGAACTACCCTAATGGTATTAAATGGATGTTCAAAGTTTCGGCTTGCCTGGATTGCTAAGCTGTTCAAGTATGCATTTACAACAGGCTGCATTAGACTTTTCATTACACACCTAAACATCTTGGAGCATGGCAGCAAAATATACCATAATTAATAGAAAACAGCACAGCAGTCCATCTAGAAGTAGGAATACGTTCTGAGGTTCATTAATAACGGTCCTACATCATAAAAAGTACTTGCTAATATGGCAGTGCCATGTGCCTAACTCCTATGCCACTTGTTGCACACGCATGCTTGCCCTGCTTTGCTCTCCCCACGCAACACAGTTTAATGGTATTAGCATAGTTTTCTTAAATTAACTGTATAGGGAATTTGTATTACTTTTGGTTCAAACAAGCTATGTAGTGCATATAACCCGAACGGGTAGTAAGACGCGGTGCTAATAATAATAATAAACAAGCTATATGTGCAGTTTGGGCTTTGAGTTTTCGAACACCCTTTATAGTGATATTTGGTATGTCAAACAAACCTTTATTATAAAAAAAGATCGTTATAGCAATTTTCAAAAAAATTTGGAATTCAAAAATATTACTTGCCATTAAACCACCCATGATTAAAGGGCTATGTTAAAAATAATTTACAAAATGTGGTATACCCAGACTATAAAATCTATATATCAAGTCTTAAACAAAAACCATCAAACCGTTTAGGATCCGTGGATGGGGACAGACATACAGACAGACATGATGAGTGACGGAATTGTAAAATCGACTTTTTTAGGTTCGTGTTCACATAAAACGTAAAAATTGGCTATAATATCGAGATCGATTATTTTCACAATACTTTCTCTTGATATGATAAAATAAAAAACTTAATAGATGACAACTCTAAACAAAATCGGTAAAACATTTTTTTTAACTTTCATTTTAAAAAAACAATCATCTGTAATTCCTTAAACTAATTATTCCTCCAAAAACAAATATCTAGTTTTAATTGCGGTATAAAAATTATCTATGTTACACTTTAAACAAAATCATTAGAACAATTCTTGAAATATTTCAAAATTCAAAAACTACTCCACATCACCCCTTAACAAAATTTTAGCCAAAAATATAGGTAAACAGCGGTATTTGTGAAGAAAAATATGCCTTAGTTATAAATTCTAAATACAAACGTTAAAGCCATTTTTAATGGGAATAAATTAATACATACATACACTCAATAGTAAACAGAATTTAATTTATGAACTAGGGTAAAATAAAAAATAAATAACCCGGGGTTTTACCTTATTGTATCTCAATATCAAGTTTGACCAAAATCTATCAAATTGTTCTAATTGTTTCAAAATTGTTGCCAGATACAAACAAACAAACAAACAAACAAACATAAGGAAAGACACAATATCTAAAATCCAAATTTTGTGTTCACACACAAGTAAAACGTAAAGATTCACTCTGATCTCAAGGTCAAAAATGCTCATGATTACAATATTTTCTATTGATATGAGAAAGTTAAAACTGTACTACTACAGATGGTAATTCAAGTGAACAACATTTGACGGGTAACACATTTATCAAAAAACTTTTATTAACTCTATACACTAGAACTATTAAAATTAATCCAATATTATGTTTTGATTTGATTTATGCTAGATATATTTTATTAAGTAGAATTTATTTGGATTTACCACCAGTTGTAAAATTTAGATTCTGGCGTATTAGGATAGTAGCCTTTATGAAAAAAAGGGTAGTATATATTGTTTTAATATTTTTTAACTCATTATTACTTAAGGTTTCTTTTGAAACTAATGATAACTAATATTAATAATAAGAATCATTATTTGAATGCCATGTTAATTTGTAAGAAAAAAAGTTAATCAACGAATTTTCAAAATAAAATGAAAGTATTGGGTGTTTTATTTTGAGAACGTAGTGTAAAACAGGTAAATTATTTTTCTCTATATCTTTTCCGTGTTTCATAGCCAACTCCTTTTTTTAGTGAAATTATTTGTTCGAAAAGAAATATCATGTCAAATTATATGTGAGTAGAATGCACCTTTTCACTTAAAGATAAATAAAATTAAGTTTTTTCTTATATCTTACCTTTATTTTACAAAGTTTCATTTTGGTCGTTATTTATAACAAAATAATTATCTAATGGGATGATCGATTCTACTAAGCGTTATTTATTAAAAATGTATATTGATATAATACATGCTATTTAAAACGGTATTTGTACACAAAATACCTTATAAAATAAAGTTATTAATGTATTAAAATTAGAAAACTATAAAGTTTTGAGCAATAAAAAAACTAGATTATTATTAGGTTGAGATGCTTAGTTATATTTTGTGTATGTCTTTAATTCAGTAATCGGCTCTTACATAAATAGCTGAGGCAGTAAAATATACAAAATATATATAATAATAGTACAATTATTACTTCTGTGCTTCTTTTTATATGAATTCATAAAAAGTAAAATATTGCAATGGGTATGCTTGTATTTCTTTATTATTGAGTATTTTCATATTATAGTTTAAAAATGTTTGGTAATTGGATTTATTTTGTTAACTCATGTTTCTCCATTTAATTAACTGACTATTTATCTTGTTATTCATTTTTCTGCGGTATTTATATTCTAATGCTGCGTCTGGCGTTGGCAATGCTAAAACTTGTGAGGCGTGTATCTCATGAAACTTTACTTAAGTTTGACACCACTATTTTAAAATGCCACATCGCGAGCTAAAACGGCAACCAAGTTCAAACCAGCCTTACATCTTTACTTTCCCACAAAACCAAATATCTTTTGTATCAAACATTTATTTTCAAAAATTCATATATAATATGTATATACTATACAGCTAATACAGTAGCCCCATGGCTTCTTTGGTGCTGACTGACCGCTAACAGCTGACGGCTAAAAGCTTTGAAAAGTTACTAGACCATATTATGTATCTCTACGCCGAGCCATATGATCCGCAAAAACATGTGTTTTGCAGCTTTCACTTCTTACCGTCAAAATTTAGGTATTATACCTAAATGCTGACTGTCAGAAGTCAGCTGTGAGCTGTCAGTCAGCACCAAAGAAGCCATGGGGTTACTGTATATATAATATACACACTCATTATATACCAAGACGTGTTCATTTGAAAATTTTCCACGTAAATATTTCAAAAACAACGTATTTTTGTTTTGAAATTTTATTTCTGAAATTATAAGAGTTAAAGGTAATGTTTGTAAAGATCCTTTTTACTAAAACGCACTACTTTTGTAACACATATAGGATATTTACAAACATTATCTTTAACTCTTAAATTTTCAAAACTAAGTTTCCAAAACAATAATCACTCTAGTAAAATCTACAGATTTCTTGTGATAATAATGATGAAAACAATAGTAACAATAATAATACTTAGCACCTTGTCTTCTTACTCATTCGGGTTATTCGCTGATTTCATGTAAAACACTAAAGATAATTGGAAATGACAACGACCAATAAAAATTATATATCAAATATTCTAATTTAGATGGAACGATTCGGATCTAATTGTAAACAAATATAATAAATAAAACAAGATATGATATTTTTATATGTAAAAATGGTTTAATCTAGTGTTTAATAAATAAATAAAAAGTACTACTTACTCTACAGATAGTTATACACCGGATCCTCAACCTTACGGAAGGTTCTCTGCGCTTCTTGAGTCAGGGTGGGACCATAACTGGGATGCGTTAGTATCAATGCTCAGTGATAAAATCATTTTCAAATGAGCAGTTGTTAAACATCTCACTTTTAACATATTTATCATAAAGGGACCATCATAATAAATATAGACGCCCTTCATAAGCTCATTGTGAGGAAGGATTATGTGAAGAGGGGGTTGGGACAGTACTTGAATCTAGCTTTGAGGAATTTAACAGATTACCTCGTGGAGGGTATTGGTCTACTTCTCTCTAATGAAAATATGTTTAAAATGAGTTTTTATTTTTTTAATTCTCCTTGATGACACCCACTGATACCTGAGTTGAAGGACTCAAAATCACCCTCGGAGCCTAGCCATTTTAACCCAGAGGCTGTTGGTCTAGTGTTTCATTGTCTGGGGCCTAGTTATGTAAAATAATTATTAGTGTTGGTAATATAGTTAGAAATTAAAAAACCAATTTGATTGATTATTATTATCAATTAATGCTTTGATTTGTGAGTGTAATTTTATAATTTATCAAGATATAAATTAGCTATTCTAGTTTAAACAGTTTATAACTCCACCAACATGTTATTGCCACCCTCAACTCCATAGTGTTAACTACACCTGACGGAAGTTTTATTTCATTTTTTTTTAAAACCTTTTTATAATCTGTTTTGTCAGTTAATGATTTATTTTGTAACAAAATATAGGCCAAAATAAAATCGAGTTCCATCAATTTTTTTAAAATAAATATATATGTAGTTTTTACATAAATATACAATATTTAGTAATACATCAAATGGATATATTTTATATATAATTATTATTATTATTATTAGCACCGCGTCTTACTACCCGTTCGGGTTATACTCACTTACGCTAATGTGTAATGGTAGGGTGATTGTGTGATGAAATGGAGGACCTACAGTTTAACGTGGAATCCGAACCACGGTGGATACCTGGCATTCCTCACATTCACAAGTTGTGATTAATATTATATATAATTATAAGGTGACCTGTCGTTCTAGGGGTAAGGTGTCGGACTTCTGTGTTAGGGGTCCGGGGTTCAATCCTCGGTCCCGGCACAGATTTATCTGATTACCAAACACTTCCTTTGCCTCTGACAGGACATCTTGTGAATGTGGGGAATGCCAGGCCTCAACCGTGGTTCGGATTCCACGTTAAACTCTAGGTCCTCCATTTCATCCCACAATCACCCTACCATTACACATTAGCGTAAGTGCGTATAACCCGAACGGGTAGTAAGACGTGGTGATTATTATTATTATTATTAGCACCGCGTCTTACTACCCGTTCGGGTTATACTCACTTACGCTAATGTGTAATGGTAGGGTGATTGTGTGATGAAATGGAGGACCTACAGTTTAACGTGGAATCCGAACCACGGTGGATACCTGGCATTCCTCACATTCACAAGTTGTGATTAATATTATATATAATTATAAGGTGACCTGTCGTTCTAGGGGTAAGGTGTCGGACTTCTGTGTTAGGGGTCCGGGGTTCAATCCTCGGTCCCGGCACAGATTTATCTGATTACCAAACACTTCCTTTGCCTCTGACAGGACATCTTGTGAATGTGGGGAATGCCAGGCCTCAACCGTGGTTCGGATTCCACGTTAAACTCTAGGTCCTCCATTTCATCCCACAATCACCCTACCATTACACATTAGCGTAAGTGCGTATAACCCGAACGGGTAGTAAGACGTGGTGCTAATAATAATAATAATTAATAATAATAATGGGGGAGCTATTTACTAAATAATTGTTTTACTATTCTTCTTTCACGCCACCAACCTCGGTGGCGTAGTTAGCTAACGCGTTAGCTTCGTGTTTAAATAGACTGCCAATGACGGGGCAATCGAGGTTCAATTCTCGTTTAGGTGAACTGGAGGTTTTTTTACTAAATGTTTTTCCATTCTACCTCCACAGAAATGTTGGTTCACTTAATCTATATTCAACCTTCCCAATTCCTATACCATTAGAGTAGATATTTCCTAGGCGTATAACCTGAATGAGTAATAAGACGTGGTGCTAAATAATAATAGTAAAGTCTTCCACCCCAAGACAGGTACATTTACTCAATATTTATGTTTTTCTTTTCCCTTTTCTAGTAACGTGATTAAAATGCGTCCATCCTGGATGAGTGGTAAAACGTGATGACTAAATATATTTATTTACCTCTCCATTACCAGCAATACATTATATTGCTAGCATAGTTCCTTTTATTGTTTGACCACCAATTCAGGTATAAATATGAAAAATAGCTACAATATAACTATTTATTCTATTTTAGCACCACATCCTAGCATACTATAGGCAATATAATCTTAAAATAGTTATTAATTCATACCTGTAATACGTTTAAGTGAACATAAGCCATATGTGTGTTCGTTTATTAAATAAGTACCTTATTTAACTTCCATAATTATATTTTATATTATATATATATATATATATATATTCTTTTTGTAACAATATTATATGTTCAATCCGGTTTAGTTCTATTGAATTTTTTTTAACGAACATAAGATATTTTGTGTTATAAACATTTTGGTGGGATATTAAAACTATTTCTTTTATTTATATTTGTTTATTATATTCAAATAGTCCTGTTTAAATTTTTTAAACGAACATAAAAATTTTGTATTATAAACATTTTGGTAAGATATTAAAACTATTTATTTTATTTATATTTGTTTTTTATAAAAATATAAATTATATATATTTATATATTACTATCTATTACTATATATATTTATACATATTAATATATACAATATCCTTGCTGTGCATTAATTTTCAATAAATTCGACCAACATCGGTATACAATTATATATCTTTAATATTATATCCCGATTTAGGTAAAATTAATTTTTAAAAAAGGTGTATAAAAGAAATTTAATATATATGTATATATATATGTATATATATAGTATATCATAAATATAATCATAGTATATAATATTGTTGCATAATAATATATACAATTATGTATCGATGTGAGTCCAATTTATTGAAAAGAAAGTAATGGCAGGGACATTATACTAATATCCATAGTATGTATGATTATATATATTTATTATTATTAGCACAACGTCTTACCACCCGTTCTAGTTGTACGCACTTACGCAAATGTATAATGTTAGGGTGATTGTGAGATGAAATTAAGAACATACAGTTAAACGTGGGATCCGAACCACGGTATTCCACACATACACAAGTAGTGATTAATACACGTCTTGTAAGAGGTAAAAGAAGGGTTTGGCAATCAGATAAATCTATGCCAGAACAGAGGGGTGAAGCCCGGATCCCGAGCACAGAAGTCTGACACCTTACACCTAGAGCACAAAGTCACCGTATGGTTGAATCATTTGAGTAATCCTAGGCTTAACAACATTCCTGTCAGTAAATCTCCAATAATTACACTTCTAAGGCAATATAAATACACTTGAAATGTAAAAATATAAATATAAACTGATTTAGAAAAAAATTAAATTCAAACAAGTTAAAATAAGTTTTGTTTTCAAGTATGTCAAAACTTATTATTTTTTAAGTATTTAAATAATAATAATATTTAGCACCATATCTTACTACCCATTTAAGTATTTATATTAAATACTTAAGATTAAAATATTATGCATTCTTGACACTTTATGAACAAAGTATTATGAGTGTTTGTTATTAATTGCTGGAATCATGACAACAAAAATTTACGAAAATGAAATATTTAAAAATATATAATTGTTAATATTATTATGTAGATAAATAGTTTTGATGATGTGTAATAATATCGAATAAAAAAGCGCCCCACGTTGGGCGCCAATTGTAATAATATCGAATAAAAAATCGCCTCGCTTTGGGCGTCAATAATAAAAACTATGTGATTAATCTCCCCGCTTCGGGCGTCGATTGATACACAACGGATTAATTCCCTGATAAAGGATGTGATTTTTTTTAGGTTGTATAAAGCTCCGTTATCGAGCGCCTATCATCACTGCGGTAAAGATACCGTTTAATCAGCTGTATATAGCCCCGTGTTCGAGCACTAATTTAATCGGTATTAATAATATTAAAGAAAGAGAAATGTTGTTGGCTGTTATTTCACACACGGTTTATTTATATTACACCAGTAAATTACTTGCACATATTTAAAATTAAATGTTTTTTTATCAATGCACACTTGTGATATTGAAGTGACTTATATTATAATGTGTTAGACTGTGACTGACTCGTGCGTGATCGAGGTCCCGGAGATCGTCCTCCCCATCGTCGTGGTCATCGTCAATTGCTATTGCTATACTGTATATAAACATACCCACTATGGTCTATATATGACATACACCTTGCATTTTCTCCCTTGGTCAACCAAGTAAAAACTAACCAATGGACAGAGTCCTGGCGACACGTTTTATGAGGGCTAGCTTCTTATTGGTATAAAGAAATTGCGTCCTCTGCCAAATATTATGAACTTTTTCCCTTTAACAGGAAGCGACGCAGTTGCGTTTTTACCAGGAAGAAGGTATAAAAAAATATATTTTAGGGGTGAAGTCCTTTTCACCTCATTCTGAGAAACGCGTGTTTGTTCATGGATGAATCTTAAAAGGATACTCTACCTATATTACTTTAAAGAAAAATTACCTTCATCCATGACTTTTTACATAATTTAGATTAATCCAAATCAATACATTACAGATGGTTTTTAAGTTTTTGTGGAATATTTTGGTCTATTAGATATTCTTGGGTAGCTTGAAATAAAAAGAGATACATCTCAGATAAAAAACAAACACCTCACCCATTGAATTGGGTGTCTGTTGAATAAATTTTGTAGAACACTATTTGAAAATGAAAATCTTTATAATTCAGTTTATATTTAAAATCTCCGCTCACAAATATTCCAAGTCCTAATTGAGAACCAGGAATAACTTTCAGCCTTAGTACAATTTTATTAAATCATTTTTCTTGTATAATTCTCAATTGTTTGTTCGTGACATCTTTAAAAATACATCAAAAAAGAACATCGTTCAAATCATGAGGTGGGGTCATCTCATTACCTCCAGAAACTAGTTGAAAACGTTCCAGACTGGTGTTTAAGAGGTGATTTATTACAACAACAAAAAATCCTAATCCCAAAAGCGTAAATACAAAGTGATGATTTTAAAATGGAAAGTTAAGAAATAATAATGGAAAAGCTAATATAGTTGAAAATACAATTGCATCTGTAAAAATTATTAACTATTCTTTTCAAATTATTATATCACGAAATCTGAAACTCATGGTGTTTAAATGTAAATAACATTCTCTCTCTTGATTGGTCAACATCTCTCACACACTAGTTCTGCTGTTTGCTACTAGGGGTAACAGCTTGAACAAAACATAGACAGTATTGTTAAGCTCGACGAAAATTGAAAGTTTCAATTAACCCACAATGGTAAGTGTCCAATACATTACCTCGAATTATTTCTTTAAATATTTACATATTCTCTTAAATTCGTAGACCGTTCAGATATCGTCTTTGTTTATAGAAAATAAAAGTTATGGAAATTTGGCACTCTTGGATAACTTTCAAAGCTCCATGTGCTCACATTTGAATAATATTTACGCTAATAAATACTATTAAGCTATTAAATACCAAGGAATAAGGCCTCTTATATCAAAATATAAATTTGTAGATATTAATGTATGCATAGTAAGAATGAACTGTAAAATGGGGTTCCAAATTTGTTTCCACACAATTACTTACTATTGTATTTAGTTTAGTTACAATGTGTTTAAAAATACTCTTTCTTAAACTACGTGAATGATCTAAATAAAACATAAACCCTTTTAAAAAAAGTCAGCAATCTTATTTCAATCTAACTTAACAAGGCACGCTATGTAATGATTTGGGTCAGAAAGGCCACAGTTAATAATCGCTCTTTAAGATGTGACGTCATGCGGAAATTATATAGAGATTTAATTACTGACCTCAATATTATTTAAGAGCATGTTTAACCCATTCCTATGACAACATGGTCTATAATCCACTTGCTTATCAGGTATATTAAAAAACATAGAGGTTTAAGATATGAATAAATATTAGAACAAACAAATATTTAACAACAAAGAACAAATTATTTGTGAATTAATTCAACGCAGTTTTAGTTAATGCATTCTACTATTTCCCCCAAAATGATGAATAACTTACCAACAGGGGAAAAAAGGATTAAATATATTATGCATTTATTTATAATGTTATGTTATAAAATAGAAAATAGCATAATTGGAAAAATCTTATTTTGCATAATGTTTTCTACTTTGAATTAGATTATTGAGTTTTTAATTAGTTGATTGAATTGTGTTGTCATAAAAACCATCAAACTAATAAAACATTAAAACGGTTTAGTTGAAATGGTAAACAAATATATCTGTTGAAATATTTAAAGAGAGAATTCCCATTGAAACAGTATGTACAAAAATGTATCCATTGTAATAAAACTAATATCTTACAAAATTAAAATTTTATTTATAAATGATATTCTAATATGTATATTATGCATGTACAGTTGTTTCAATACTTATAAACAAACTTACTTTACATAACTTTCCAATATATATTCCTACTTTCCTTGAACTAATGTGTATCAATTTTATAGAGAATTAAAATTACTAGAATAATTAAAATTATAATTGTCTGAACTATTGAATTTCGAATACAGGGTGAATAGATTTATGTTGAGAGTAGCTGGGGATTCCTAGTAGAACTCAAAACAACATAAGAAGCTCTTATGAACATGTGTCCTATGTTCGATGGTTTTTTAGATAAGGCCTTCCAAGCTTCTACTGGAATTGTTAATAGCCCTATCTTATACATCCCAGTTAGTATAGCTGCAGCCCTGTCGGTGTAAAAGCAGTGATACTTCACTTACAAGAGGTATAACTTTGGAAAACCTTATCTCGGAAACATAGGACATATGTTACATAAATACTTTTTTGGTTGTTTTGAGGTCTACTATCCACAACCCAGCTACTTCCCACATAAACCGATACACCCTGTATATGTATATATATGCAATTATATTGTTCAAACAATTATACTTTCAATTATACATCTCTCAGTAGCTATAGGATGGATTTTACAACATGCTATATTGCTTATAGTAAAAAAAGGTTTATTACCATGAACAAGTCCATGAATACCATAAGTTTGGTTTCCACACGCACAGCCATTTCTTTTTTTGGTATGAATAAACTTGTATTATATTATTATTAGCGTTTTACCGCAGCTTCACTCGCAATAATGTATGTCCTTAAAACATATTAACTAAAACAATAACTTTTTTTTACCATAGTGTGTTTAATTTTCCGTACGATAAGAAATAACTCAGCGTATTATGTAGTGATTACCATGATACAAACGTTGGAGTTGATAAAGACTGTATCTTCAGAGTAATTTTTTTAATGTAGTGTAATTATTTCCTTTTTTAAGATTAGACACACAAAAATGTGGTTTAATTGAAGAAAATAAAGAAACAAACGATAAGGAAAGGCCTCATTGTAAACTAAGTTAGTAGTTTTATCATCAAGAGCGAAAAGTTAAAGATTTCTGCTGTAACAACTGCTGGAAAAGACCACGTAAATTTGTCCGTGTGAGAAAAATTTGCCGCGGAAAGCAACACCTGCAACCTTCAAAGTTTTTCCTTGCGCTGTGTTGATGGTCATCGGATAGTAAACATTGATAAGAAATTGCATATAGTTAAACTGTAAGGGTAGGTCTGATGAAATAATGGATATTCTTGGTATAAAGGCCCAGTCCACGTTGTGTAAACTTTCATGACTCACCTATGATACAATTTGCAAGTTGTTTACCTTTAATCGGGTCTCACTACACTGTTTTGTGGGTTCAAATTACTTACCAAAATGGTGGGTGATCTAATTTTAATTTAAGAGCGTGAATATACAAAATGGATTAAGTGAATTAAAAAACTATACAGAATAGTGCCTATAGATATTTAAGTGTGATATGTCGCCTTAAACTAGTCTAAAATACAAACGTTAATTTTATCAGCTGTTTCATCTTTGAAGATAAAATAGCTGGCAACTGAAACCATTAAAAACGCTTGTTTTGCTGAAAAAGTATATCGGGACAAGCAATTAATAGACTAAATCCTGGATATCCTTGACTACGACGCACATCTAGGAATTATTCAAGTAAACCATTCTTTCTTGCTCTGCAAAGACTCAATTGATGAGTCTCGGCAATATATTTTCAAACAAGTCTGGATTGTATTTTCTCAGAGACTGATGCGAATGTTGGTTGACAGAAAAAGTTACACTACGTCTGGGCATATGTAAGATCTTTTCAGGCAAGTGTTGACATCATAATCTTTAATGACTTCTAATGAACAATGTGCACACGGCAATTGGGTTGTTAAAAAATAACTATATATATAAGTGATTTAAATGTTACATAGGCTTTTCTGCCACCTTCTAACAAAGTAGCAGCCATTCCATTGAAACCACTGCAAAGTAAGCACATATCTCAAACTGAACATAGCCGAGAATAAATAATTAATTAATAATTAAAAATTAGTGGCCTCCGGAATCATCATAAAATAACTCTTTCCATACATGATCTTGAATACTCTATAGTCTATAGCTATACTATATACTAATTTTATGTCTACGCTAAGTTGTTAAATGTTCAATAGAGGCTTGTTTATATATACAAAGTTTGTAATAGAATTTGCCCATCATTGGTTGTTTCTCTCTAATAATCTATATATAATATAGATCCCTCGGTAGAAGAAAACTCAAGTCCTTCATGATCGTTTCCGAGAAAGATCTTTCAATTTGTTTGGGTTAGTATAACCTGCATTAAAATATCATAATTGAAACCTGGAGTTTCTAACGATTAATAGTTTTCTGATTCTATGTTCAAATCATTCTACATGTCTTTCCTTAGGCCAATATTAGGTGGGAGAGGATCTGTCATGTGCAAAATAATATAATAAAGAACAAATATCTAAGTGAGGAAGAATACAGACACGAAACGTATTTTTATAAAGTACTTCTACAGTGTGAGTCCTCATCCAATAAGTGTTCCAGTACTTTTCAACTTAATTAATAAGTAAATTTTCCAATGAACTTGGACCTTTGACGACATTAATCCGCATTCTCAAATACAAATACATTTTGTTATTTGGGTTTACGGTATTTAGTTGGCTGAAATAATGAATCGTCATTACTTCAGGTGGTTCATCAACAGGATTACCTTGATTTCGACATAGGGGTTTCTTAATTTTCCAAGCATTATATAAAGCAACCTTTTTATAAGTAAGCGTCTTCGTAAAAGAATATTCATAGGACAATTTGTGAAGATTGTTAATAGTGTGTCGTATGAGTTATTAGTGAAGTCGGTTATATTACGTGTTGTAAAATAAATACATTGTCCATTTTCAAGAGGGACAACTAAATGCATAGCACCTTGAATAGTACCAAATTAAATTGTTATCACTTATTGCTCAAGTAAATACTTACTAAACCTACCAATCACCAAGATCATGGGCTAAATTTCTCGCCTCATGACCTTTTGTTCTTGGGACTAAACCCAACCGGGGTGGACAAATTTCCTTTGAGCGATAAAAATCCGTAGAATAATTTCTTTCGTAGCGAAAGTAAAGACGTTGGTCCCATGTCGATTGTGTAATATTAAATAGCCCTACAAGGTAATTGAAAAGACCCTTCTCGCAAAATTGGTAGTCCCTTTGGCTCTCGCTCATAGAAATTTTCGTTTTCTGATACAATCAGTTGGTTCAGAAGGTTTACGTTAAATTCCTTAAATAAATAAGTAAGGCTATAAAAAGTCCCTTGATAATTATTAACCTTATTGTTTTATTTAATTACATACTAATGGATTTGATGAAATTGCACAGCCGCATAGCTACATATTAATGTGAGAATCAAATGATTGTCCATCTCCAACGCTAAAGAACGGATCGTTGTTGAACGCTTTCCATAATAGGAAAGCCGTATAATCTATTTGGGATATTCATCATGACCATCAGTGTAGCTCTTTGAAAACTTTTGAGATAATTTTTGCTGCATGCAAGGATACGATAGATTCAAAGTTTGTATTGGCCGTGTACCATATGTTTAGCTACGTATGCACTCAGTTGTGGGTTGATGTTTGAATCAAGCATCTCCAAACTTATTCCAGAATCTATATTGTCAGGTTTGATTTTTTTTTTCTTGAAGTCGTAAGAGTAGATTAACTAGTGGTAGTCCTCACATTTGCGACTCCATTGTGTATATAAAATAACACGTTTATTGCCTTTAACGTTACTAATCATCTCCATGAATAAGTAGATAATTTTAAATAATTTATAAAAAATTTAGGTAAGCTAAACATAATATAAACAACATATATTTAGAGGTTCTCTAGCAATAAGTATATATATATATATATATATAAAAGTACATAAACTCCCATTATTAATATCTGACAACTAAAAACTACCAACTAAACTAAAATTTATTTCCTCTTTGAATTTACTATTGAAATGTATTCTGTAACCTCTTTGGATTTGTCGATCAGGGATCAATAGGTCTAGTTCTTTAAGCACGTCACATGGCATAGTGATTCTGAACAATAAAGAGTTTAATGCTTCCTCCCCTCCGCAAAACTCAACACTCTATCCCAAGGTGAGGAACCCATACTTCAGAGCTACGTTTTATGTTCTTGTTGAGCTGAGTAAAGGAAAATAGAAAGGTCAAGGAAGGGTCTTGGCTCAAGACTGAATTTTTTTATAGAAATTAAGGAAGACCCATATTTATAAATGCATTTCTAAGGGAGTGTAAGGTATAAAGAATTACTAATGCATTGACACCACCTTTTTCCATTAATAAAGCGGCAATAAAACCAGTTTTAAAGAATTTATCTACTGGTGTCGTAAAAGTGTCGACATCCTAGAAGTGTTTAAGGTTTTAAAAGTCAAGTGCTATTCACAGTTTCTGATGCTCAAGACATTTATTGTTAAGTTTAATATAACATTGATCTCTAGAAAGACAATTAAATGACGAATATTTATTTAGTGGTAATAAGGTGAATGCTAATTTTGGCTCTAATTAAACGTGACATTAGGTCCCTTCTTTTAGTGAATTTTAATTTATACCTTATGATCAGATATATCTCAATATCTCTAAAATTGTAATTTATTTGAAAAATTATCCATATTTGCACCAGAACGTATGCAAAAGTTTTCTATAAGAACATAAATATAATCAATTTTAATTTTTATTGAAAACAATTATAGGATAGGCATCTACAGTTAGAATAGCACCTCGTCTTACTACCCATTTTACTTACAGGTACTAGTTAGGCCAATGTTTAGGAATGAGGGAGGCTTAATTTAAAGGAAACGTACCCGCATTTGTGTTGAGTGATATTGGAAAGCTATTTATGGAAAACCACCTTTAGTACACCCGACTGGGGTTCAAACCCTGATCTCCCCATCATTATTAAGCGCGTATATTGAAAGAGTGACGACTTAGAACATGAGGATACTTAAACAGGTAGTATCACAGGTGTAACTTTAAATTAAAATTACGGTAATTTTCTATTATGATCACAAAAATAAATATAATCGTTCTGTTCAATATTTTTATTGTTTTGAACAGTCAAAGGTTTCAATTTTATATGTCAAAGTTCAATCGTGCTTTCCTTCAAATATATGTTACCTTAAGGAAAAAGAAATGTACAACAGGTAATATAAAAACCAAAGTAATCAAAATTATATTATCTTTAACTAGGTGAAGTACCCTGCGTTTCCCCGGAGAAAATTTTTAATTTTAATAACTATAGTTATTAAAGTATATAATCTAATCTTTAAAATTACATCTTCAAGCTGCACAAGATGATGATAATGATGATGAGTTTGTTGTTAAATTTTTGACTGCCAAAAGTGACAACAAATCAACATACTATCTTGCAGGTCATAGGGTTTTGCTAATGGATATATAATAGTAGATACGGCAGCTTTTGCTAGCTTTCACTTTATTCGAATCCTACCGTAGATGGGGTAAATTCACAATGTCTAATGTGTCTTGCTCACCATGGAGGTTAGATAAGTATAAGATGCAAATCCTAAAGATTGCCCTGATTACGTATTTAAATATTAATTTTCTTAGATATTTGAGCTTAAAGATTCACTTCCCAAATATTCACATTCATGTGTTTGCTATAAATAAAGTAGAGCTAAAGGTACAATTCCCACATTTTCATATTTGAAGTGTGATAAAAATAGTTTTATAAAATAAACATTCACAATCAACCCAAATGGGATTCAAACACCACCTTCTCTCTCATCAACAATGCAGTCCATATTGGGAAATACGCCTTAGATTATGATACCATGGATGATATTTGACTATTACTAATTTCCACAATACTAACATAATTTTATCATGAGGTAGTTTAAGGTCAAATTTAGTATTGGGTGTTATTACTGGTAACAAATGTAAAGACTATATATTTTATTATCTAACATTACTTGTTATTATATCTGTAGGGAAAGAAATTGTATTTAAATGTTTTCTGCATTTGTTTAATGCCATTTTAATGGAAATAGCATATTCTATATATTATTTGATAAGATGTTCATCATAATCCTTCTGTTTAAAATACTTCCCTTAGGTCCATTATTATTTATTTACTTCCGTTTCTTCCAGTGTTAAAAAAAGTTTTTAACTCTGCCTCTTTTTCTGAAAGCACCAAATTAGATTCGTTAACGGTAATCAGGCGAGTTTAAATTCTGTACCGCTTTCTGTCCTTACTCTTTTGTCACTCAGAGTTATTTGGACGTGATAAAAGCCGATTACTTTTCCTAGTATACTTTTTTCTTTTATGGATTTTTTTAAATGTGTTTTACACATTTCTTCCCGCATATAAATATGATATTTTGTACCCCTTCTTCTGTATTAGGGAAATAGCTAATGTAATTACACTACGTCTTTGTTTGTGTGTGTTTATTCCTACTTACTTTTGAATAAAGGTATTCAAATTTATTACACTTTTAGCACCCATAAAAACCAACATCCTAGTTGCATAAGGTCATAATATAGGCTATACACAAATTATTTTATTTATACTTTAATCCACTTTAGTTGTCGCATGGTCTAAGGCATCAATGAATTTCTGATGATGAAGTGTTTTTTTCTAAATTGTATCCTACTTACTCTTCAATAAAACATTTTAAAATATTGCAGGTGTTTAAATTACTTACTCCGTGCATCGCGTCTGGAATATTCTAACAATTGTACCACACTGAATATCACCTCTGAAGGGACTGCGGGTCTTATGAAGTAAAACTTTCTTTATCGTATCCCTTTTAAAGTTTACCGTTGCCAAATCTCCTCGTTTCAACTCTATCAGAGCGTGGTAGGCCGGAATAGATGAGGGGTCATTGGAAAGATCGAGGAATAAGCGTTGAATTTTTTTTCTTATGTCTAAGGAAAAATTTAGCACATACGAACAATAAAATGACAACGATTTTTTTTTGCCACTAATAGTCAAAACAGTTTCCTCAGAAATAATAACTATTACAACGATGTAGAGATAGGGATGGTAGAATTCAAAGGAAACTTTAAGAGTCATAATGATAAGCCGTGCCTATCTATTAGGATCTGATATAAATGGAATACGGTTGGTAAGCGTTTGGTATGGTAAGGATCTAGGTGTGGCTATTATTACGGCTACTACTCACATTTTTAGGAGTAAGAATGGAAAGTAGTTTATGAAAATGATCCTCCTAACACACTAGAATTGATTTCTATATCCGCGTCAATGACAAACAGGCCAGACGAATCTGATACTTATGCTCACGTTCCTAACGGTATTGTTCTGTTTTTACGAATGTGCTTTATATAATACTAGCTGATGTATTCGTTTTGCACAAGGGAAATATATTAGCTATCTTTGTTATTTGTTTGTATAACAAATTAACGACAGGGAAAAGTAACCAAATCTATGTTAAAATATTAGTCCGTTATGGGTTTAAATTGTGTTACAAAACGCGAAAGTAGAATGTTTAATACACTGTAAAAATAGAGATATAATCTAAACGTGTTTTAAAAGCTTACTTTTTTAAAATAATAAATATGAGTGTGTTATAGCATAAATAGTTGGGAAAGTGTTTAAAGATTAAGGTTTCATAGTAACTTTTTTTGGAATTTGCATGGTAATTGTTATTATTATTATTATTATTAGCACCGCATTTTACTACCCGTTCGGATTATACGCAATTACGCTAATGTGTAATGGTAGGGTGATTGTGAGATGAAATGGAGGACCTACAGTTTAACAGAAGGGTTTGGAAATCAAATAAATCTGTGCCGGGACCGAGGATTGAACCCCGGCCGCCAGCACAGAAGTCTGACACCTTACCCCTAAACCACCAGGTAACCATGGTAATTGTTCTCTTTCAAATTTTCTGAACTAAATCGATCTGCTATTTTGAATCTGCAACATTTAATTTTGGTTTTATTGACTTTTATAGAAAAAAATTACTTAAAAACTATTGGAATTCGAAGTTTTGGATTTCTAGGATTCTTATAGGTGTTCAAATAACTCATGCGGATTGATAACTATCAACACTATATCAAATAGGATGTTCTATATCCAGCTGCCCTCTTTATATAATTTATTCTTTTACAATATCCAGATAACCATGATAATTTTTAGCAAAGTATATCTATTAATACATTTAAAAACAATATTTGAGACGAACAGTCATATTTTCATAAACTGAATGCAAAAATGAACACATTCTATAGAAAATGTAATCTTGGCCTAGCAACGATTACAGATATGAGAAAATAAAGTATATACTGTATATTGTTACAAAAACACAATGGAAAACTGAGCATCACAGCTTAGCTAAGAGCAATACTAAGCTGTTAAAGATAGAGACTGGTCCTTGTAATTACCTGAACCATTTTAATTCTCTACTACAAAACTAAATCGTTTTTCTAATAGTGTGTGAAATCTATCACACCCTATTTTTAAGATATAATTTTTCATATTTTAAACTTTCACACATTTTTTATTATTTGTGGTGATCTTTGTACATATTCCTACATGATTAAAATTTTCTACTTCAGCTAGAAGTCTTTTTGCATATTTTTTGGGATTTTAGCCACCCTTATTTTTATTTTACAAAAATTTATTATAAAATTTAAAAACTCTCATATTTTTAATTTTTTTCCATACCAAAAATTAATGATTATTTTTATAAATTCCCCCTTCTCCCGGTCCCATTTCACTTATCCTTATTTAAGGTTGTACTTGTAAATTACATGTATGTAAATACCAATTTTCTGATATATAGGAAGAACTTTATTATATTACCTTAGGATATTTTTTAGTGCTGTTGATGGAGAAAAAAGGGTGTTTTTCCCGCTATGGTTTTTCACTTTAACTTGATGCAAATACTGGCACGCTTAACGTATAGACAAAAAGGGAGGTAAGGCGTGGTGCTAAAAACAAACAATATTCCAAAGTTCATAACTAAAAGCTCTTTAATTTAAAAAGAATGTTATTATTATTAGCACCGCGTATTACTACCCATTCGGGTTATATGCACTTACGCTAATGTGTAATGGTAGGGTGATTGTGAGATGAAATGAAGGACCTACAGCTTAACTTGGAATCCTAACCGCGGTGGAGGCCTGGCATTCCCCACATTAACAAGATGTCTTGTCAGAGGTGAAGGAAGGGTTTGGTAATCAGATAAATCTGTGCAGGGACCGAGGATTGAACCCCAGTCACCAGTATAAAAAGAATGGTCATTGATTAATGTTATCAGTTCCTTGAGTGACAGTTCATCCTATGCATCGAAAGTCACACATCCAGTAGTTAAACCAGCGTGTTGGAAGCAGTTCTAAATAGTGGCCATTAGCACACTCCCCCATGCGTTGTCGGCTTAAAATATATAGCAAAGTAACCCTTCTGTCTTTGCTTGGTGCAGACGTAGTATGAAGTTTAAGCCCATAAGGTGAGTTGCGTTGGCTGCCTACCCTCATCCTTTCATCCCCTACCCTCTCCATAATATCAGTTGCTCTTGGTGTAACAATACGATGCCTTGTATTGCACAATTACTCCCCACCTAACCTAATATCACTAATAAAATTGCCAAGATACGTACTACCCACCCCCAGAAATAACCTCCAAAAAAACCTATAATAGTATTCTTCTCTATTATAGCCCTATCTAGCCCCAACCATTATTCAAAGCAAACATTCAGAAAAATCCATTATAAACAGTGAAGTTAAGTAACTGTTCAAACGTACCTTCGTCCAGATTCCCTGGCTACGCCGCTGGCGAGTCAAACGCACTAATAAACAAGAGTTGGGCAACAACATCTCGAAGAACGGCTACGGTCTACTCCACCCGATCATTGGAAATAAACTAGCCGATGTTTACTTGACCTCCCTCTGCCAAATCAACTGACCCTGGTTTGCCGTCTGGCGGAGGGATATGAAAATGCCACGCCGAACTTTCAAGCTTGCACATTGGTAGAGAAATAGAATACTGCCGAGCTACAACGACGCGTCCAATCAGCGGCTGGGAAAACCTACCAAGTTGTGTCAGAATGACGTAATGGACTATTTGGGCGTAACTGAGTTGGAAGTGTAAACCCCTCCCCTTTGTATCCGTGTTTCTAGGCTCATTATAAAGAGGTTGGTAAATTGTATACGAATGTTCACTCACTTTTAGCCATCACTGCTCGTCGGTTAGGGGTAGGGAGCAGGATGCGTGCTTATTTGTAAAAATGTAACAAAAATACGAAGGTTCACTTTAGTCATCACTGCTCATCGGTCAGGGGTAGGGAGCAGGATGCATATTTTCTTGTAAAAATGTAATGGTAATGTAAAGTTCACGTTGGCTATCACTGCTCGTCAGTCAGATGTAGGAAGCAGGATAGATTGTTTTTTTGTAAATATGTAAAGTAAATGTTAACTTCACTTTAACTATCACTACTCGTAAGATTGTTAATTGTAAATATGTAGGATCATTTTTGAAAGTTGTTTTGCCGCAATATAAATGTAACTGTTAGAAAATAACGTTAAATGTAGAATCTAAGAAATGAACTTTATCCTTGTTTATGTTATGTTCGTTTTACAAGAGTTATTTAGGTCACGAAAGAGGGGCCTACATAGATTAGCCGACGTAATATTTAACGTAAATGCTAATTGCGTTAGACTTAGTAATTTTTTGTGTTTTCTTTGATAACCTTATGTTGGGATCAAGTTAATTTAACTTTAAAATATATTTGTAAAATATTGAATTTACGTGAAGTTTAGTTGAGTTCGGTATGTCATGAGAACATAGGTAAAATTTGTTGTTAATTTATTCTTTGAAAGACCTTAAGTCCTGTTTTTTGGTTATGAGCAACCAGTAACAACGTTATGTTTGAAGGACCTTAAGTCCGACGCAAATATATCAATGTTTTCTTTCAGAATAGTAGCTATAGGATATTTTAAAAATAAGGCCGTCCTTTCCGTGTTTTGTTAATATTTTTGGCAATAAAAGAATATTTTGTTGTAAACTTTTTCTATTTACTGTTGATATTTTCCTTGTATTGTTCCATCTTCTCTATCCTATAGTTTAGGGGCCTTGTCTATAGGATCGGCTGAGGGTGTAATATTGGTGCTATCAAAATAAGAACTCTGTTAGAGAAAGTTTCCAAGTCTTAACCAATATTGGTTTGTTTTCAAAGAGTCATAATGCTAGAATGAAATTTTTCTTTGAACATTTTATTGTTTAGGTTTACTCAAACCGAAGCTCATAATACACAAAATTCTTAACATATAGGCCACATTTAAATATATATATGAAGTCAAACGATTTATTCAGGTTAATCGAAGTGTGATTTTCATTACAAACGAGTCCACTAAATCTAGAGTTGAGTGTTATAATAATAATATTTAGCACCGCGTCTTACTACCCGTTCGGGCTATACGCTTTAAGTACTAATTACTCTAATAGATTAGGAATTGTGAAGGTTGAATTAGAGAAAGTGAACCCGCATTTGCGTGGAGGGAGAGTGGAAAACCATTTAGTAACCCCCGCCCCCCCAGTTCACCCGACCGAGATTCGAACCTCGATCTCCCCATCCTCAGCAGCCGAGCTCAACACGACAAGCGTGTTAGCCAACTACGCCACCGAGGCGGGTGAGTTGAGTGTTGTATATAATAATTAAAAAATAAGGTATGTAAACCCATACGTTTCTTTGACTACCCGGGCCTTTTCCACTTTTCAGCCTACTATTTTTTTTATTTAAAAGATACCCGTTGCAGTAGTAATAAAAGTTATATAAAAAAAGTGCCTTTTCTCGATTCTTAAGTTTCCTTGAGTTTATATGCTATTTTCGTTTAATGTTTGCTTGTTTTGAAGTTAACTACAATTCTCATCATTTGATGGAGGGGACATACGTGAGTAAAGGCCAGTGTTTTAGTAGTTTTTTCAGCATTTTTTCTTACAAAGTTAATAAAATATATCTTGAGTAGAAGCTTAGATTTTAGTACACATGGTGATATCAATAGATCTTGAATATCTGTCATGATCATCATGGAATTAGATAAGAAACTTTTTTTAGCACTTGGTCTATCTACTCGGTTTATATGCTTATGTACTAATTACGTTAATTGGTTAGGATGCAGAAAGGTGAATTATATGAATTGTACCCGCATTTACGAGAAGAGAGAATGGAAAACCATTTTGAGTATTCCATCCCATCTACACCCGACCGAGATCGAACCACGATATCTCAGTCTTCAGCAGTCTATTCTATTGCAAGTGTAGTGCCTTAGATCATGCGGCTAATGAAGCGTGTGAGAATCCTATTAAGTTAAGATAAATATTTGCCATTAAATTCCAAGATCCCCTTTACATACATTTATGAACTGCTGTCACAATTTGAAGAAAATTAGACTATGTTTATACTTGAGAACTGTTTTATTTATTTTACAAAAAAAAAAAATTCTGATAAAAAGATTCAAAATTCTGGCCTTTTCTCGCATCCCCGTCTATTTTGGGTATCAAGCTCAAAATAAAATGTAAGGGTAAATATAGTAAAGCTGAGATGCAATCCCCAATATTTCAGTCAGCACGTAGATCTATGCTAAATATAATTTTTCTTGGTTTTAGTGTTAACTGACCTAGTAGTTGAACGGTTGAGGGTGTTAGGCGCACAAAGGGTATTTTATAAACAAACACAAATGTTTTCAATCCTAGGCTTTATATGATGAGAATTCAAAGAATCGTATTTTTGTATTTTGAAGTAACCCGTACCGGAAACTTAGCGTCCCGAGTCGTTAGGATCCATATATGTAAAGTTATGTTTATAAAAATACATCTGAGGTGCACATTGTCAGGTATTAGTCCCTTTGTAAAGACTCTTAGTCTTGAAGTGACATTGTTATCAGATAAATGTACAAAAGATTTTATTTTATTACGTCTTTGTCTTCCTTAGAGGTTAAGCTTCCTTTTAATGGGATAATTTACATTTTTGTCTAAAACTAGCTCTTTACTCTTTAGTATGTAAATGTCAGAACAAATCAAATAAAGATTTTGAACGTTTCCTATGTGTAACTTTAATTATGTTAAATAAACACGTCTGCCTACTGATATGAATACAAACGAACCGACACAATATATAATTTCTCTTTGGATCTAAGATTGAAATGTATTCTGTAATAGCCCCGTGGTTTCTTTGGTGCCGACTGACAGCTCACAGCTGACGGCTTTGAAAAGTTACCAGACTATATTATGTATCCCTACCCCGAAACATATGATTTGCAAATACATTTGTTTAGCAATTATCATTTACCTAAATGTTGACTGTCAGAAGTCAGCTGTGAGCTGTCAGTCAGCACCAAAGAGTCCACGGAGCTACTCTTTACTACCTACTATTTAGTTTGCAGATGATTTGGTTATCAAGTAAGATAGAATAAATTAACTCTGCATCCATCAGGAGAATACAGCATTTTTAGCATGGCTTTGGAAAAAATATTTTTAAAATAACAATTTTATTGAATTTAAAAAGAAAATATATCATCTTTGTGCTAAGTGGATGTCCAAGCTATATTCATGCGAGATTTCAGCGTATTCTGTATAGTGTTTTTTTTTATTTGAAGAAGAACATGTAACCCGCCTCGGTGGCGTAGTTGGCTAACGCGCTTGTCGTGTTGAGCTCTACTGCTGAGGACGGGGAGATCGAGGTTCAAATCTCGGAACCTTCCCAATTCCTAATCCATTAGAGTAATTAGTACTTAAAGCGTATAACCCGAACGGGTAGTAAGACGCGGTGCTAAATATTAAGAATATGCAGACACCAACTCATAGATATATGTGTATTATATATTAATATATATACATGTGTGTATTATATATTTATAAATTTTATCAGCAAACAGTCTACAAACGCTATAAATCAATTAGCTTTTAAGAGAGATTAATATTTTAAAGCACATCTACCAAGAAGTTCAGACGTTGTATTAAAAAATATTTCGACATTTAGGGAGTGATAAAAAAAACCACATGCATAATTGTTATTGCGACACACCTGGAAAGACGTAAGTACCAGGAAAACACAGGAATATTTTTATTTCTCTAAAAAAACATGGCTAAGCACAGGACATTTTAAAAAAAAACAAGGAAATCATAGACATTTTGAGATTCTGGGGTATTTTGCTCAGAGCTTTAGTTAGTATACCCATGATTGATCAGAAAATATACCATAAATTATTTCTTCGTCATTGCGACATTCATAAAGCTATAAAGTTATATACCTAATAACTAGCTATATACTTTTATCAAATAAATAAAATATTAATCCAATAGTATACTACTTTGTGCTGGAAAATTTCACACACAAAAAATTATAATCTTAATACTTCGATCCAAAATCAATGGAAATTTCTCTAGGACAACTTTTGGCACTCAAGTAATATTTTTGTTTGAAAATAATGGCAGCTATAGTAAGACGCATGGAAAAAAAAGAGCCTTTAACTCTTTAAACCAATCAGTTACATCAAAGGAATGATTCCTGACATGGGTTTAGAAACAGTAAAATATTGACAGTATTTCACATCTTCTCTCGAAAGAATGTTTGTCATTAATTAGAGTCAACTCTTCAATACAAGCTAAAACAAAATTAAGATATAGTACTCAAAAATACAAATACTAAAATCATAGTTTTCTTTTTCTTTTGGAAGTCTAAACAGGGCCGTGCCTTGCTATGATACAGAAAGGCTGCCGCATCAGGCGGTACCGTGAGGGGGTGGCGTAAGCAGCGAAATCAAAGAACCATTCATTAATTAAAAATCTTTTAGCATCACTTTTATATATTGGTCGGTGTTATTCCAATATCGATTTATGATTTATCTCACGCCTTTGCCTGAGCGCTTTCGGTGCCCTTTGATTTCAGTTTCTGGTGCAGGTGCATCGTTGGCGAGCGCTCGCCGAAAGACTTTTGATATGATAGCGCGAAGCTATTATTTTTGTTTGTAATACACCGCGTGACCGCTCCTAAAAGCTCGACTGGCACCAGTTTTGTGGCGTATGGAAACATATAGATTCAACTGGCACAGCCTGACTGGCACAGCCTGACTGGCACCACTAATAATAGCGCCAGTAAAGTAAAGACTGGATATACTTTTAGGTGCCAGTAACTTAATTGTTGGTGACCAAGTGTGTAAATTGTTTATAGTTTTTCTACAAAAAAAAAATGGTGAAAGCATCTAAGGAATGGTCATTAGACTTACTTATAATAATGTTCCTCGAGGCTTATGAATATTTCTTCAAGGCTTCTTAAATAGCATCCAGAATTTCTTATATAAATTTTGAAATTGTACTTTTGGGATGCATTAGGTACAATGCAAAGATGCAATTGAATCCCCAGAAGCCAGAAATCTTAGTGTTACTTTCAGTTTTAAACAATCTGATACAGCATCCCTCATGTGAGTATTGTTTTTTGTATTTGATTGGAAATACAGTCCAATAAAAACATGAACTTATCTTGTGTCATTCTCAAATGATTAAAATATGCTATTGGGTCTTCACTAGCTGGCTCTTGAATTACAGTATTTGACGCGCTCAAATCACCTACATGTGAAATCCATTTACAGACCCTTTTTCCATACTTTTGCTTCTTTCTTTTTAATATATTCTGTAGTTCTAGGGATAATATTTGCACTACGACATCAATACTTGCATTAACTTTGGCAATTGGCGCCATGTTTAATGCCGTGCCAGTATCAAATTGATTGATATATGTGGAAACACATACTGGTGCTATTAAACTGGCATACTCCTGGCGCCAGTAATCATTGCATGTGGAGACTACGCGTTTACGTGTTGATAGTTATGCTTTGAGCTTACAATTATTGACAATATGTGAATTTAATGTTAGTTTGTCTCGATAAGTGGCAAATGGTTGAGCTGTGTTTAGATCAGTAAATCAGATATGTAATATATCTGTATCAGTATAATATTTTTGCATTTATACTAATTTAGTTTTTGTGTTTAATGAGTAAATCAGGTAAGGGCATTATTGTTTTTCACAGCAATTGTAGTTACTTATTATCATTTAAAATTATTATGTTATGACAATAGGTACTCGAACTAAAAAGTAGCATTTGCATGGCCTGGGTACATCCCATGAGCGGAACGTTTGCCTGTATGTGATAGATAGATAATATTGGTATACTTTTGCGTTCTTTGTGTGATAGGGAGAGAGATGCTTAGAAAATATTAGCATTAGTCTAATTTTGCTTTAGTTGTTTATTGTTCTATTTTTACCAAATTCATATACTTTGAAGTGGAGACAATACAATAACAAGTTAAAGAAAGGCATATATCAAAACGGCTGCTAGCTGTCAATTTGACAGATATTCGTTATCTATATATTATGTTCTGTTACCTAAAAATCTTACTAGTTTTGCAACTCATTTCTATCATTATCTTATCTACCCTATTTTAATAGCATGATAAACATAATCATATTTAATCATTTTCAATGGCCCCCACCTCACTAGTTGCATATTTGTAAAGGATTGTTGTAGCTCTGATAGTTTTATTAACCCTCCCTGTCTCTGTAGCTAGTGGGGAAATAAGTTTTTCCAAATTAAAATTAATAAAACACTACTTAATAAGTTCAATAAGACAAACAAAACTTAGAAATTAGTCATTAATTTCTGATTAATCTACATTGGCTGCCACACTAGACTACATATCCCTAATTATCGAATTTTCTAAAGATAAAGTTAGAAGGTTAAACTATAGTAGATTTTTGTAGTTATTAGTTGATATAATTATTTTAAAGTTGCTTATATTTTCAAAATAAAATTAGTATTCGTACATTTTTTGCAGTTTAGAAAAAAAAATCACAATCGAATATTATTTTTAAGAAAAAATACATTTTACGGGTGGAATTTCGAAGACTTGCATCATATTGAGAAAATCTACCGCACGGCCCTGAGTTTAAGTTGATTTTTTTTTTCTGCTTTGAAGGATAAGTAGTAGAAGTTTTCATGTCATAATAATATAAGTGTGTAAGAAGGGTTATTATTATTACATGACAAATATTTTAGCAGATTTTTCACAGCTTAAGATTATTAAAGAGTATAACTGAATTGCAAGATAGTGTTTCAAAACCAATTGGTTTGACCAATGAGACGACTAAAGTCTCGGATCTTCTAGAGCAGTACGCATATATGGCCACACTTTTCTTTCATTGCAAAAGCTTATCTCAAATACCACTCTCAAAACGTCTAGTCTGGATATCTAAATTTATCGTCATTTGTGCATATGTATGATATTATTGAAAGAAACCTCCAGGGATATTCTTGTTCTGAAACGACATTGGTCCGGGAAAAGGCCAATCCTACAATGATGGAAATTACCTTTCAAAGACGCAGACGGGAGGATTGCGGCCATTATTGTGTGAATAGATACTAGCATTGGTCTGACATTCAAACAATGTTTTTTTCTTATATATTATAGAACCGAAATTTGTAAGTCTCTTTTCACTACCATGGAAGATATTAACATTCCGATTCTATAAGCTAAAATGTTTATGGCTTTGCTTATATTATATAAAGAAGATTGGTATATGAGAGAACAGCAACTATACTGTGAAAAAAAACCCGTAAGAATTAATAAAGAGAATCGTAAAGACAATTCATGTTTTTTTTATACTGAAAGAATAATTCAATCAAGAACAATGCTATTCTAGCTATATTGTAACTTATGTGTTTTCTTATTTTTAAATCAAAAAACGATAGTAAATATAGAACTTAAATGTAAACCTTGAAAATATATACGTTTGTATACAGTATATTTAATTTATGGTGATCCTTTGCGTAGAATGTAGATATTGAAACTGTTAAAAAATTAAACTCGAGATTTTGATAGCTGTAAACGTTTCATGAGTCCCTGAACCCGAAAATCTATTTTTGAAATGCCTTCTCTCTCTTACTGGGACTAGAGACGAAACAACTTTAACGATCAAGCTAAACCTTAGTTTACAGTCTGAAAATAGAAAAATGACATCAGGTCACGGGAATCAAACACGGAACCCTTGGCTTAGTACGCCAATGCTCTAACCCACTGAGCTATCCAGTAATCATTCCGTGCTCTGGGTCATTCTTCACTCATATATTTTTTTAAGGCAGAATCTATGATGGGCGTGTGGAAATCGTTGGTTATAAATTTGTCATTTTATTAAGTTTACACATTTGAGTCGACAATTTTCGCACGTCCATCATGGATTCTGCCTTTAAAAAATATGAATGAAGAATGACCTTGAGTACGGGAAGATTCCTGGTTAGCTCAGTGGTTAGATCATTCGTGTTTAAGCCAAAGATTCCTGGTTCGATTCCTATGACCAGATGTCATTTTTCAATTTTCAGAATTTGATATCTAGGTTGAATAATATTCCCTAAGGCATAAATAATAGCTTAGGCTAATTAATTCTTAGTATACAGTGTTTTCGTTAAATATTTTAAAATAGAACTTTGGGAAACGGAGATTTGAAAATGCACAGTACAAATAGTAAGTTTCTCTAACAATGTGTATTATTTCATTCATGTATTCTCTTTAGTTAAAGCTTAGATAAATAAGTGAAACAATCTGTTCGGTGTAAAATCCTACTTACTTCCTTTAAATAAAAATTACCTGCCACATATAAAATACGCAATATAAGCACATACGTACTCTACATGTAGCAAAAGCAAAAACTATATTTTCAAAATTATGGCGTCATAAAACAATCTCTTTACTTTCTACTTCCTAAATATTAGAACGTATAAATAATAGCTCTGGGAATGATCTTACACTTTTAAATATATTACTGTTTTGCTATTGGTAGTCACCTTTAGCCTTAAAAACAATAAGCACACAAATAATTACCAAATTAATTTTGGCAAACATTACTCATTACCAGGTGGAAATGTTTTCTCTTCATTACATATTCGTAAGTAAACTTACCACCACTAAAAGACGGTTTGTAATAAGACTGTCATATAATCTGGGTTAGTGCAGAGCAGTACGAGGATAAGAGCATTAATGTGGATTATGGATCCTTCTGGACACGAGATTACGTTGCGAAACATACCAACCTTTAATGTGAGGTCATTAAAGCGGTGACGAGGGCATTACCCCTCCCCCCCTCCTGTCATTACGCTGTTTACCGGGTGCCCCGACTTTTGGGAATGTATGTACTGGTGACAGTCGGTTAAATGCCTGACGTCGTCTTGTTATACGCTAGAAGCGTGACTTTCCAGCATCGTGGGAGGAACCTTATATGAAATATTAATGAATGGATATACCTACTATAATGTATTCATATTCCTAGCCACGCAATGTGTAACCATGTGCCACGTCTTACTACCCGTCTGAGTCCACTGCATATTTACTTTCATAAAAAATTAATCTAGTTGGTAGCATGTCTGCATACTAAGCTAATGGTCCCTGGCTCTATTCCTGCCATGGCTTAAAAATGTATCATTAATAAAAAAAGTTTGAATTGATTACCATGATGTAGGTTTTTGTGTCTGTTCTTGATTTAAGTTAATTTTTTTGTAGTTCGCTAATAGCATACCTTGGCTATGAGAGTTTACGCTTGGAATTCAAATAATAGTATCTCTAATAGTGTGAAGTGTGTTTGTATATTCACACCAATAGGTTAGGGGCTAGCCAGATATTTACACTATTAGGCTAGGTCTATCTGCATATGTACACTATTATGGTAGAGGTTATATGCATATGTACACTATTAGGTTAGGGCTATCTGCAAATGTACACCATTATGGCAGTATCTATTTGTATAGTATGTAGACCAATATGGTTGAACGTGTTTTTCTTAACCTTCTGGTTGTCTACGTGTGTGTCTATTAATTTGTCCATATAAGTCTAGACTAACTCTAAGCTTTATCTTTATAAATATCATCTTCATTTTTATCTCAAGAACCCTCTTTTTTTAAATATTTTTTCATGAGGGAACAAAATATTATGTTGTATAAGGTTTGATATATTATAGGTCTTCAGTATTTTGTGGGTATTGTAATTAAACTCTTACAACATCAAATCTAGATGTTTTACTGTAAATATTAAACAAAATATCATCCATTCACTATCCTGACCTTCTATAACCCCTATTAAATGGTGTGAAGCTATTAATGTATAAGTTTGTATTTTCATCCATTAAATGTTTCCTGGGGTAGTATATTTACTTATAGAATTTTAAATAATGACATTGATTACCAAACACTATGGCAAATTAGGTTTTATTTGATTATTTATGGATAGGTTTAAATATATTGAATGTGAGCCCAAACATTGATAAAATGAAGAAAATAAATAGGTAAAAAGATTACTATGATTATTGCGATTATTATAATAGATTGAAAAAAATACAAGGTAAACAAGTTTTGTTTGAATAAAATCTAAATTATGTAAGAAAATAAGGTTATTTTAACAAGCGAACCGTATCGGCGAGGACTTGGACTAATCTTCAAGCTCATATAATCTTGCTATTCGTTGATAGGAAGATCAGAATTTGAATCCCGGTTAAGTGTTCTGCTGTTTTTTTAAAATCTTAAATGATTTATCACTTTCCCTCAATGGAAATTCTCTTAAATTTCTTCTAAATTCTACCGTATTAATTCATACCACATTTGTCCAATTAAATGCAGCTAGTCCGAATGAGTAGTTAGGAGTAGTGTGAAAAAAAAACTCGGGTGATTGGTTTAAAATTTCAACCAAAATAAATTCTCCAAATTTGTAACTTCCCAAAGATTGGCATCATAGTCTAGAAGAGACCAAAATGAATTCCCTCCTACTTTATCTTCCCTTAGTTATCAAAGTTAAACTTCCGCCTGATTTGCATATTATCTTAGGGTAGTTTTCCACCTACTTTAATTCGATGGTTCTGAAAACAGAATTCTCCGTATTTTGTGCTATTTCCCTTACCCTTTTCTTCCTTTCTTCACTTCATATTCATTTTAATCTATCTACCCATGTGTTTCTGTTTCTCTACGTTCGGTATCGTAATGCACAACTTCCCATCTGGAACGGAGGATTATGTCACACTTTATGAAGTTAGAAAAGCTTATACCGGTGTGGTAATCACTTAGCTATTCTGTTTACTCAGTTTTGTACGTGGAGATTATTACGAAGCATATTCACTCACTCATATACAGCTCTTGGAAGTATGTATTAATACTTTCGCTGTATTCATAATAATTTTTTTTTTAATCTTCAAGTCGATTACTCAGATACTTCCTCATGACATTATTAATGTTATAACGGGAGTATTTTGTTAGAGCTGAGTTGTTAAAAATAATCATGAATTTTATTGTTAACATTTTAAAATCCTAAAAATAAAAAGTCAAGGTTACTTCAGCTAATTAGTCATAGAGATTTAATTTTAAATGCAATTATCAAATATGCGTGTCTAATTTTGTTAAAACAAGAACTAGCTAAGTTGGTTGAAGATAAAGTAAAGTAAAATTTAAGGTGGTATAGGATTAGTTTGCACGTCTTTAAAATACTTAACACTGGTATCAATGGTCGTATAGTTTACGGTTTCAGGCTTGCAATAGATTTAATTACTGGTTATAAGAAGTTTAATATCCAAATATTAGCAAATTACACTGAGGGTGGTTTTACACTTTATTTAACACTGTGATGCCATCGTCCCTTCTCCCAGATAGTTTGGGTGAATTTACTCAAGGTCAGTCTCGCAATTTTACCCCGTAGAGTTATTCGTTAATATTAGACTTAGCGTTACCTAGTTTGGTGGTTACATGGCTATGGGTGTCGGTCCCATTTGGTCTGATCTGAAGGTGATAGGGAAATTGATATTTAAATTTTGGCTGGGAATAATAAGTTTAAATTTACTAAGGGATTTACGATTTCACCTCTATGAAATTGCTTGTACATTTTCGATGACATACACCTTTTACATCTCATACCTATTAGTTTATATATGTGATAATCCGAACAGGCAGTAAGACTCAATTCCCTGCCCCTCCGCCTANGGGGGGCCCCCCCCCCCCCCCCCACACACACAAACATAATATTGTGTCCTAACGTCCAAATTAATAAAAGTACATTATAATCACTATGTTGGATTGTAAGCAATGAGTTAATGGTTTGATGAAGGTTGAATGTAATAGATTGGTTTATAGCGTAAGAAATAAAATTTTTACACAAATTCTGGATTTAAGCTAGTGAAACGTGGAAGTGCTGTTATTATACTCTATATAATAAAGATTTCTCATTAAAACAATAATGAAGAAATAACACTGAACTAGAAACGTGTTTTAATGATTTACAATACAAAGATTTTGATTAGTATAAAAGGTTTTATTAATTTCTCGCCTGGTTCCTTTCAAATATATAACTCAATATCCAATTTAGTCGTAGTGTATGAATGGTTTTCATTAATATCTGCACAATAACAAATAAATTATATGCCTGAAAGCTTTTTAACTATTAAAAACTCAATATGTAATTATTTTCGTATAAAATGGTAGTCGCTTTAAAAAAAATTATTTATAGATGCAGAAATGTAATTGAATGGCTTTTTGTTTTCTACAAATTTGAAATAAAGGTGATTATTAAATGAGTAACAAAGATGGCTTTTATTTTATCTTGTTTACTAAATAAATAATAGAGTTTACATCTACTTTTTGTGTTCAAAGTTAGCCAAAAATTTACGTTAAAATTTTACGAATCTAAATAAGACTTTGATTTAAATCTACGAATTTTTATCACCATTTAGTAGACGGTGGTGTGTCTATTAGTTTCACTTTAGATTAAAGGTTCAAGTCTTGGTCTGGCTTTAAAAAAAATACATTGATGGTTAAAAAGCGACTTCTTTTATCACAATGAAAAGATACCAGTGGGAAAACCTGGACGCAAATGGGAGGATAGCATTAAAATGGCCTTAAAGAGACAGGGTTAATCGAGGTGAACTGGATAGAGCCAGCTCAAGATAGCTATAGGGTGTAATGAAGTGAAGTGGAATGGATAGAGCTAGCTCAAGGAATAGATAGGGTCTAATGAGGTGGACTGGATAGAGCTAGCTAGAGATATATATAGGGTGTAATGAGGTGGACTGTATAGAGCTAGCTTAATAAATAGATAGGGTGTAATGAGGTGGACGGGATAGAGCTAGCTCAAGATATAGATAGAATGTAATCAGTTGGAATGGATATAACCGGTTCTAGATATGGATGGGTGGCTCACCTTTCTAACTGTGGGTTCAAGGCTCTGCTACTCTAGAATAAGCAAGTGAATAATTATATTATTATTTAATTATTATTTACCACCTCCTCCTACTACCTATTCAGGTTATATGCATATGCACTAAATACGATAATGTGTTAGGGATGAGGAAGGTATAATTTAGAGGAAGACTACCTGAATTTGAGCTAGAGAAGATTTGAAAGCTATCTAGGAAAATCTATTGCAAGAGTCACGCGATAAACTATGGGGCCACCGAGAGCAGTTGAATAAGTATAATCTCACATAAGTGTGTTTGGTTCAAGGGTAATATGCGATAGTGAAATTGTGGTATCATTAGAGTCTTAGTGTAGTTTTTATCACCCAAACCTAGCTCGTCATTAAGGCTATAAAAAGCCTATGATATTATTTATTGGTCAAATTCTTACGCACTTCTATTGACAAGCAAATTTAGCAATTAAAAATAATTAACACTAATTAACACTAGCACTACACTAACACTAAACTAGTACTGAAACTGTAAAAGCCTTAGGGCTCTCTGCAAAAACTAGGATCAGTGAATTTTGAGTGTAAGTCTAGTTTCAGTGGTTAAATTGTTTTAAGAAAAGTGCGTCGTCATTTGACAAAAAAATAACTTCAGAGCAAAAGTGAACATACACAGGTGGAATAGCTCTGGACAGTAAAAATATACTAAAACTCCTCTACATCAACACTCAATCTGCCAGATTCAAAGGTCACATTGTTTAAGGCATTACTTTCTCAATAGATTAGACTGCCGATTACTGGAAGATAATGGTTCAATCCCAGTCGGTGTCCATGAGGGAGGTTTTTCCTAAATTGTTCCCCACACTCTCTCCACGTAAATATGGGTACACTTCCACTAAATTAAATCAACATTATCCTTAACCCTTAGCTTAACTACTGCATAAGCATATAACCCGAGTGGATAGTAATACACGGTGCCAAAAAAATATATAATTTGCTTTGTTATTTTTTCCAAGCCTAATATATATATGATAATTCTATAAATTTGGAAGACATAAGTCATTCTCAAAAATAAATTGTATGGTAGCAAAATATATATATAGTGAAAATAGTTTGATTGTTATAATGAATTACTATAATCTTGATTCCTAAAATAAATCATAACGTAATATTCAAAATAAATAAAGAGTTTTCGTTTAGTTGAAAAGCTACTTTTCCAATCAGTATACATACAAGATCTGCATTCTCAGTTGCTATCATCTTATTTACCCATATTTGAGAGGGTAGTTTTCTACGATGCAAGTCCATTTCATTTCAAACCATTAACTTAATGTTTTAATTTGACTTTCAAATTGAACCGGGACAGAAGAATCGCATTCATTGGAGCCTGAGACTCGTTTTGATGCTTTTACAAACTTTTGTTTTTACTTTATTTTAACCTAAACTTTTCAACAAACGAAACCAGCATTTAATTATATTATTTAAAATCCTTACTACAATAAACTAAATAAGGATATAAATTGAACTAATTTTGCTTTTAAAAAAGGTTAAAATTAAAACGAAGAAAATATTTGTTTTACTTCTTGAAAATAAATTTTCTAAACAATTTTTAGATTAAAATATACAATACTATTTTTAACAGAGCTCTATAAAAAATCGCTACAGTAGATAGCCTATAATAAATTAAAAACCCCAGTAAAAATTGTGGAACAAGAATAAATATGTCATTATGAAACAAAATGTTAAATTAGCTAAGAACTTTGAATACACATCTAAATAAGTTTAATAAGGTCAAAATAACAATACAATGATGTTCATACATAAATTGAACTTGGAAACACGGTTTTCCAGTACAGAATGCCTTAAAAGCCAATTCAAGCCTCATAAATAAACTAAGCTGTGTATAGATTATTAGTTTTCATGTCATGTTTTAAGGGGTCTTCTTTAAGTGACGACATTTTCGCCAGATTGAGTTTCGCTAACACGTTTCTAAAAGAAATTCTAAACGTAATTAAAATAATATTTTGTTTTAAAATTCAGCTATAATGAAAAAATATTTTTTTTAATCTTCCAAGAGTATTTTTTTTTCAAAATGAATATAATTCCAAGTCACACAAAATCATAGAAAACGTATATATATCTAAAATTTATAAATATATATTTATATAAACATAAATATAAAAAGTATATAAATACATACATATAATTACTATATGTATATATATACACATATAATTACTGTATACATATATATATACATACATACATACATACATACATACATACATACATACATACATACATATATATAATTACTCTATGTATATATATCGAGTTGTGAGCCCGCAAGCGAGCTATACCGACCGAGCGGCCACCGCTGTTATCGATGATAGTTCCCACATTTATGGATAGAGGGTATCATGCGGTCAATTTTCTAAACCGGAGTTGTTACGTTGGTTTTTTTTAGCACCGCGTCTTACTACCCATTCGGGTTATACGCTCTAAGTACTATTTAAGCTAATGGATTAGGAATTGGGAAGATTGAATTAGAGGAAATGAACCCGCATTTGCGTGGAGGGAGAGTGGAAATCCATTTAGGAAACCCCCCCCCCAGTTCACCCGACCGAGATTCGATCCTCGATCTCCCCGTCCTCAGCAGTCGATTTCAACATGACTAGCGCGCTATCCAACTACGCCACCGAGGTGGGTTACGTATTTATACAAGTAGTACCTTTATATAAATTGGTTTTAAACCTCTCATTATTATTTATCTTGAATACGGTTTAAAAATATATTCTAAGTAGTTTTTAAAAGTTGGAAAAAAAAACCATGCTAAAGGACAATGCTAACTTACTTAAACTAAGATTTTCAGACACCCACTGCTGTGACATATGATCATGGTTGCCGAGTAGGTTAGGGAATGAATATTTTCCCGTGTGTGTATCATATAACAGCAGTATTGAATATTATTTCACTCACGTACCCTCAAATATATTCTCTTCAAATTTTTACACCCAAATTTTTTTGTGCTTTATTAAAAAAAAACTTTTTTCAATAATCTACATACAAAATAAATTAATAAAATTACATAAAATATAACATATTAATAAAAATATATAGTATTAAATGTATAACAATATTTTTAAATTGATTTACTCCCTAAGATGTCTTCGCATACCCTAGGTTGAATATCACTATCAGATACAAAAAATATTATATCCCAATATTTTTTTAACAACACATCTCACCACCTGTTCAGGTTATACGCATTTGTACTTATTACGCCATTGAGTTAAGTATGAGGAATGTTAAATTCAGAGGAAGCGTACACGCATTTGGGGGGAGATACAGTTTAATATCAATTTAGTAAAACCACCCTCATTACAACCACAATATTTCTTTCATTGGCAGTCTAGTCGAACACTAGAATGATGCCTTAGAATATGAAGCAGGAAAATGTACTGTACATTTAGGCGTCCAAAACGCTTTGAAATTTGCAAGTCCAGGTTAATCATTTATAATTCACAATTTTATCATGTAAAATCTTAGTACATGTTCTATATTACAGCATATAAACTTTTATAATTATTTAAAAAATTTAAATAGTTTTATAATATTTAGCACCGCGTCTTAATACCCGTTCGGGTTATACGCTTTAAGTACTAATTACTCTAAATGGATTAGGAATTAGGAAGGTTGAATTAGAGGAAGTGAACCCGCATTTGCGTGGAGGGAGAGTGGAAAACCATTTAGGAAAAACCACCCCCAGCTCACCCGACTGAGATTCGAACCTCGATCTCCCCGTCCTCAGCAGTCGGGCTCAACACAAGCGTGTTAGCCAACTACGCCACCGAGGCGGGTTAAATAGTTTTATATATATATATATATATATATATATATATATATAGAGAGAGAGAGAGAGAGAGAGAGAGAACGAGAAAAAAAGAGAGAGTGAGAGAGAGAGAAAAAAAAAGAGTGAGTTGGTGTTTAGCTAGCAGTCACTCTACTATTTTTTTTGAAAGAATATCTATCCATGCTACATGTTAAAAGATTTTTATATAGATTATACTTAGATCACAGCCATATTCAAAACGTTTGACGACATGCTGACTGACATGTGTTAATTTCCTTTTCAACCGAAGCGGTCACAAATCACAAAGCAAAGCATGTCTGTGATACAATATTCGTGCCCACTCACACTTCAGTAAGCAATAAAAAAAAACTTTTTTTAAAAAGTATGGTAAAGTAAAAGCGGGTAAAATTTGCTCTCATTAATATTCATAAAGATAAAATCATTCGAGTGAAATAATTTAGCGAAAAGTAAGCTTAATTCTTATTTTGTAATATTGGTTAATCTTAAAATCCTAAAAAAAAATCACTTCTATACTTAAGTTTGTATTTTATCTGATAAGTTACTCTCCTTAATTCATTTTATTGCGTTATTTAAAAAAGATTTTAGTTATTTTTTTAGTTCTATTAGTATGCCTACTTTATAAATCGACGATTAAGATATATTAAAATATCATCCCAACGTATACATATTATTTATTTCGTTATTCTATAATTTCAATCTTATTTATATTCATATTCATGATAATGGGCTTAGAGATGAATAAGGTAAAATTTAGATTACATAATACCATCATTTTATTGGTGGAAATGACAGCCAAGCCTACATTAATGTGATTTGACCTATGACCTCCTTGTCACCGACAAACAAATCCAGAATGAAAAATGTAAGCATTTTCCCACGTATCAAATGATGCGCTGGTTATTTGAATCACAACACATAGCATTAAAAAAAATCTGTACGTTAATTTTTTTAATTGATCCAATTTTTTTATTTTGTTAGGTGTGCTCCTCGTCCTACTATCCACCCATTCCGGAGATTGAACTCCAATCTCATTCGCAATCCTGAATATTGTGAAAGTGAAGCATAAGACCACGGAGACACCAATATAGGGGATTTTTATATTACTTTATTCATAGTTAATACCATTTCACTTTAAGAACAAACAATCTCTCTCTTTTGCACTTAAATTCGCCCATTAATCATATAAACCCATTTGTATCATGTAAAAATATTCAGAAAAAAATGTTACATTGAATAAGGAATCTTTATTCTTGGGTTACTTATCAGGGCGTCTTATTTACCGTTAGGGCTATACGTGTATATGTTCTAATTACTCCAAGGTGTTAGGGCTGAGGAAGGTCAACCCAAATTAGCGTGGAGGAATAGTGAAAAACCATTTATGAAAAATACACTCAATATACCTGACTGGAATCAATCCCAGATCTTACCGTCATCGGTAGTTTAGTCTAATGCAAGAGTGCAATTCCCTAGAGCATGAGGTCACCGAGGTGAGTTCAATTTTTTTTTTATCGACGTGTCCTACTACCTGTTCAGGTTACTAGCGTTTGGGTTATATCAATCTCTATGTTGTTTTTCAGACGTTGGTGTCCTTTTCAAAAGTGGGAGCGTCCATTAATTTTAGAGTTAAGGGTCACAGCCATCGATCACAAACCGCCTCCAACATCTGACCACTAGCCCCCCTTTCCCTTCTTCGTCCCACAGAAAGAGACCCTTAACAGAACCAACCCCTTCACCCCCTACCCCAATTTCCATCCAACTTACACCCGCACAATTTGCCAACGGACGTGTGACCCCTTGCCTTGCTGTCTCGCTGTGCCTAAACCTTGAAGAGAGGAGGCGGGGGATTATTTCATGTCTATCTTACCGTTATAACTTGCCTGAGTTTCCGAGTCAACTCGTGGGTTTTTGTTTCACCGCCGGCGTACACATTCTGTTTCCAAATGCTTCTGACGTTAAACAAAGGTTTTCCTTTTCATGACCACAGGAAGACATTCTGAAAGGGTGGGCCTTTTGGAATGACATTAGGTTGATGAAGAAAGGGAACGTTGATGTAACAATAACATTTATGTCATAAACTTCTCAAACTAACTTTACCTATTCTATTTCAGCCGTTTAGAGAATGTAAACTTTACTTCCGTTATTTTCTCAGTATTAGTGGTGTGTTATGTCCTGTTTCCAGGGCAAACAAAAATAATTAAAACTGTACTTGCAATATGTTTATCTCCACTAGATTTCAGTTGACTAAGACACACATGGACATGGCTCTACATACCATAAAAGGGAATTTATTTTCATATATTACTGGCCATGAATGTTATGAGGGATGATAACCAGCGCATTTTAATCCAGTATTGATTACCCTGACAACTTTTTCACAACCCTGCTTTGAAGTGTACTCTTCCTGAAAATTTAAATGTATCCTCTGGAAAGATAAAAATCAAGTTTTGGTCGATTAGTGAACCTTTTTCAACCCATCTCGTTGGCGTGGTTGGCTAACGCGCTAGATTCATGATGAGCCGGTCTCCCGAGGACGGGGTGATCGAGATTCAAATCTCGGTCAGATGAACTGGGGGTGATTTTTCCAAAATGGTTTTCCACTCTACCGCCACACAAATGTGGGCTCACTTCCTCTAAATTCAAAATTCCCAATTCCTAATCCATTAGCGTATAACCTGAAATGATTGTAAGATGCGGTGCTAAATATTTAATAATAATATATAAACTTTATCTCTTAAAAATTGCAATACAAGTTGCTTAACACTTTAAGGGGGTCTCTTCGGTAAGCGAAAAATTGCCACTCAGAAGTTCAAATTCAACGCAATATCTAATTATAAGATACGTTATTTCAAAATTTGGTTCACCCCAAGAAAAAGCCTAAGGATTAAACAAGGCTCTGTCTCCTTAACAAGATATAATTTTGAGTTTAGTAAATATAAATAGTTGTCTGAAAATGTGACATGAGTTTATTCTTAATGATTTTTTAAGAATAATTGTGGAGTTATTGGAATAAAAGATTTAACCTTCTTCTGACAGTTATAGTAATTTTTAGATAGGATCTTAAGAAAAATTCAAGATATTTAAGAACCAGCAAAGAGCTTTCTTCTTTACCCTGAGATAAGAAGCTTAGGTGTTTTCTCTCTTCTTTTAATTACTAAACTGAAAAAGGGTCTTCTTAGGTGAAGGGCGAAAGGGAGTATAAGCTTAGACAAATTAGAGAAGTAGATCTAGTAAACGACACTGACCATTATATTTTTAGCTGTACGCCCTAATAACAATTATTGATACCTATTTATTGACCACCGCCTGAGAACTAACAACTATTTTATGGCTGCTTTTAGCTCAAATAGTTGTCAGTTAAAAAATAATCTATAGATAGTACAGGATCTATTTTTCAGTTATGCTTTAGTATGGACCAATGAAAATTATACAAAAAGAATTTTAAAATAATGAAAAGTGAATTTCTTAGCTTTTAGCTTGGGCAGTTCGATGTAATATAGGGAATTTCTTTCTTTATGAGAAAATGTATGAGAAAAGTGGAATTAATCTCGTATTTTAAATGTTTCTAACTATAATAGAATAAACTGATTTGGTCCTAAATTTAGACGACTTGTGAGTTAATACCTCAAACAACTTATGCAATTTTAGGATGTGGTCAATTTATCGTTTGTAAGATAAAAAAAAAGCCAAAACAAGGATGTAAAATATTTTTATTTTTTTTTGTTTAAGGTTACTGCACTCGCATCCATATTGTATGTTGTATTGTCTATGACGTCAATGGCGTTAATTTCGTAGTATATTAATTGGATTGCAGTTAATATGGGTAGTAATGTGTTTAAATCTCGGTTGGATTACACAATATTATTTTCCCCTCTCTCGCGCAGATAGGGTACATCTCCTCAAAATCAACTTGTTCTCATTCCTATACAAATAGTAAAAAGTAATAGATAGCTTGAATAGGAAAAAATACTTAGTACCTAAAGGCCTTCACATAAAGTAAAAATACTATTATAGTTAGATCATTATAATTAGCAAAATATTTTCATTACAAATTTATACACTAAATTAATTTGTTTTTCGACCATTATTAGGGAGTACACAAATCCCAAATAATAATTGGTTGTGGCCCTGAAGAGCACGGGTACAAAACAGCGCACGTAATTAACAGCGAAACCTCGTGGTCCCAAAATAGAGCAGGCACTAAACAGCGCAAGTGTACAGTTGTACAGATCGCGCAAGTGTTTCGTGACCTTATAGTTTCCGCTTACTTTTCCAGAATACACAAGAGGGTTTGTGTTTAACTGGGTAGCAACTGTACAGATCGCGCAAGAATCCTTAATGTGGCTTTCAAGCCACTGACATTGAGCTTTTAGGATAGGTTAGGTTAGGTATGATATGTTATGTTAGGTTAGGTTAGCATAGGTTAGAGGACAATCAGGTTTTAAAGGGTGAAGTTGGACAGCTGTTAATTCCAGTAGCCTACGCATTCCTCTCGATAAACAAAACAATGGAAAAACACACTGGAATTTTTATGAATATTAAGAATTACGCTCTTACTTACCTGCGTTATTTTGCACCCCGATCGTTTGCGCTGTTTTGTACCCACTGTTCACTTGCGTTCTTCGGTAGGATATTCAAAAAATCAATCTAAGGAAAAGAATTATACTCTTAATTTAAATAGGGATTTAAAACTATTTTAAATATGGGTTCTCATCAGTAAAGTTTATTAAAACTTATTATTTTAAATAAACAGTGTTAATATTGAACTGTTTCTACTTTCCTCTAACAAATGCAATCTTACCACAATGTTATGTTTCATGTATTGGACACAAATCCTCTTAGATTATATTAAATCTTCTTAGATACACAGTCTTCTTAGATACACAGTCTTCTTAATAGACGTTTACACGACTCATTAAAACTTATATTTTATAGATATATAAAATCCTTTAAACATTTTACCTTAGACTTTCTACACCCCTAACTCCCTCCTTTCCAATCTAACTTGCTTCCTATTAGTTTAAAGCCACATTCCCCACGTAAGGCTTACCAAGAAAGTTGGATGAACCGTCCCGATGAAACTTACTTTCTCCCTCTATGTATATATCTCTCGCAATATCCTGGCGCTACAAGCTGTATTTTCTTTTTTCAGTGGCACTCACCTAGCTATCGTCTGCACCCGTTCCCGCTATCCCTGCTTCCAACTTAGCTTTTAGAACGACTAACATCTCTTCCAGTCTCCAAACATGAGTCCTCATTAGTGAAGAACAGAGGTTTACACACCTACCTAACGCTACTAGCATCTTCCTAACTGTTTAACACAATAATTCCATTCCATCTTCGTGTTTCCTATCACAATGCATTCAGATAACTAGAAAACAGTTGGGGGAACAAGAGTAAAGAGGATTGCCTACTTCAGTGGCCGCATGGTCTAAGACGTCACTCTCTCAATATACTAGATCGTCAATGACAGGGAGATGGAGGCTCGAGTCCCGACCGGATTTAATGAAGGTTGCTTTCCCTAAATTATTTTACAGTCTCCCTCCACCCAAATGCTGGTATACCTCATTTAAGTGCGACCATCCTCATTATTATAATTAGTATTTACGCGTATTGCCTGAACAGGAATTAAGACGCGATGCATGAAAAATAAAAATAAGTAGAAGGGAATTTCTTCAAGGATTTTGTAAAGATGTTTTAAACTACGCTATACGGTCCTATATAATTTGTTTTTGAAGTATTTTATTTGGTAGATTTTGATCATCATTATCACAGACATATGTTTAATTTGCCGTGAGATAAAAATTGCTCTCAATATACCCTATGCACAACCTTTTCCTGTGATCAGGGTGGTCTAATATTGATCGAGCAAAATAATTATAGGGATTCATTACTTAATTATAAACTGTACCAGCAATGATGACCATGGCCACCTGGTCTAACGCACTATTCTCGCTATGGACTAGACTGATGATGATGGGTTTGAATCTCGATCGGGTTTACTGAGGGTGGGTTTTCCTAAATGCTTTTCCACTCCCCCTCCACGCAAATGCAGGTACACATCCTATTAATTTAACTTTCTTGATATCTAAAACCATTATCGTAATTATAGTACATATACGTATAGCCCAAGCACGTATTAAGACACGTTGTTAAATAAAATATATTTATTATTTATATCAGAATAATTTATGTAATTAATTTATTTTATTCGTCAAACATGTTTTATTTATTACGACGTCTTACAATCTTTTCAGGTTATACGCATATACTGTTTGATAATTACTCTAATGTGATAGGGATGTAGCATTTTAGAGGTAATGTATCTGCATTTGCAATATAAGGACAGTAGGAAGAAATTTAGTAAAAACTTTCCTTAGTAGACTGAACCGGGATTCAAATCCCAATCTCTCCATCATCAACAAGCTAGTCTAACATGAGAGTGGAACATTAGACCATTCGACCACGGAAATTGGCTTTAACATTTTAACCCAAGATTCATACAACAGTAGTGAACAGCTTTATCAATGGGATAGAAAACCAACCTCAATTCACCTTAACGAGATTCGAACCTTGAATTCGCCGTCATGAGCAACCTAGAACCTGTTAAACCTTAACGTTGGATTCTGAAATTGTTTTTAGAATGATTGGAAATAGTGTCTGGGAGGAGGGATGGAGTGTTTTATATTTTTGGCAAAACCTTAAGAAATGTTAATATGGCTTGGTAAATTATTTTATTTTTCTTAATTTATAAATAAGAAAAACCTTTATTATAAATAGATTAGATTTTATTGCTACGATTTGATAAATCAGAATACTTCCCCCGTCTGTACAGGCTAATTTTCCAGTTGATATACTTGAATAAATCATTTGGTAGGGTTTTTAGCATTAGTATTTATTGTTAAGTGTTTTTTTTTCTCCGATTCTATTACCCATATAGAATTTACAGGAATTGCACTAGGTACGCTGTTGTGCCAAGAACCAGTAGGGTAACTTCTTCCTAAGTCAACAACACCCAAGGTGGATCTAGGATTTTCATGAAGGGGAAGGGGGATAGGACAACCAGGATCTCTGTGAGGAGTAGGACGTGGGAAGAGAAGTCTAGTAATGAGTGCTATCATTGGACAGGACATGAAAATGTTCCCTTTAGAAAAATTATGACGAAATAATCCTTCTAAATTTGAGAGTATATTAATCACAACTTGTGAATGTGAAGAATTCCAGGCCTTCACTGTGGTTCGGATTACACGTTAAACTGTAGGTCCTCCATTTCATCTCACAATCACCCTACCATTACACATTAGCGTAAGTGCGTAATAACCCGAACGGGTAGTAAAACGCGGTGCTAATAGTAATAATAATAATAATAATAATAATATAATAATAATAATTAGAGAGTAAATTTGAAAGTTGTTTAGAATTTAAAAAGGAGATTTGTAAAAAAACTCATAAAAGTTAATCATTTATTTAAGCTTTGAGTTAATTTTTATCAGTCAAATTATGTGTTTAAAATGTAAATCAATTGTTGACAGTGAATGACACGCGAAGCAACTGGTTAGTGTTGTGTAACGTAACAGTTCAACTAGTAGTGATCATAACGTTTATCTAATTGGTTTAATTATTTTATTACTATTGTTAATATTTTAAAAAAAACTATTGAGAGGTGCAAGCGCTCTCTAGCCCTCCTATATCCACCCCGAACGTTTTTAGGGTTGTTGTGATGTAATTTCTGTTCATTCGGAGCTGGGAGTGTAATCATCCCTTCGTCTGGTTAGTGCTACCTGCACCATCTGGTATAAATTCCTTGTATTAAGAGGAGTCCAGGAAGTCCTACCTCTACACTTGATTTCTACAAGCGAGATCAAAAGGACCTATAAATTTTCCTGGGAAAGGTATTATATCATATCTTACATGGTTATTTCGTATGGGTGACCTGGCGGTCTAGGGGTAAGGTGTCAGACTTCTATGCTGGCGGCCGGGGTTCAATCCTCAGTCCCGGCAAAGATTTATCTGATTACCAAACCCTTCCTTCACCTCTGACAAGACATCTTGTGAATGTGGGGAATGCCAGGCCTCCACCGTTGTTCGGATTCCACGTTAAACTGTAGGTCCTTCATTTAATCTCACAATCACCCCACCATTTCACATTAGCGTAAGTGCGTATAACCCGAACGGGTAGTAAGAAGCGGTGCTAATAATAATAATAATAATAATAATAATAATAATAATAATAATAATATTTCGTATGCCACAATCGACATTGGACCAATGACTTTACTTGACCTCCTAAGGATGTTGCGCTATCGAGTTTTATAGCTAAAGAAAAAAAAATCTGTTGACCCTATCTGGGTCTGAACCCACGAAAATTGGGTGCTAAGGGGAGAATTTTACTTTAAGACTCCCAAGGTCATCCGAGAAGGGTATAACTGGAAGTAAATGTACCAAAATTTGCATGAAGCATTAAAACATCCTAATAAACGAACCAGAGTAAATGGACCTGACATTTAGTCTGCGTATCCACCAATATGGGTTATTTTACACTAAATTACTAAAATACAATATAAACTAATATATTAACGTTCCAAACGCAGACACTAGAATATATGTAATACTTCTTATTACTAATTTAAATAATATATACATATTGTTATGTGTGGTGATGAATGTATACACTAACAAAATTGTTTTATTTAGAATCGATACTTTTTATAACATTCTAAAGTTTGTAAGCCTTTACCCAATAAAATAAGTACCGTAAATATGTTGGTGATGACATGATTCATGTGAAAATTCTAGTAATGATATGCAAATAAATATAAAGGGATCAATAGATAAATAAAATCAATATATTATGTTTATTAAGAAATCTATGTTAAATCACATTAGTTTTATTTTAATGAGTCTAAAAATATTAATATATTAAGCCGTCACGTTTCCATGATTCACACAAGTGGTTCACAACGACTTGCTTCTCTGAATACTTATCGACGTGGAACAAGAGCCTGATTATTGCTAATAGTACGTTAAGTAGGGATTCCATTTGGCCACTTATTCACGTGTCCCGTAGAGTAACCAATTGTATCACTACTCTAACAACCTCAACATTCCCCTTTATATCCTCTGCAACAAACGCTGGATTATAGGTTTCTAAATGGCCGTAGTAACAATGCGGTACAGACAATAGGGGAGGCTCTTGAAAAAGATTTCGAATTCATTAATAAGGTTGTAACGTCGGTTCTAAAATCGTTTCTAGTAAGAAAAAAAAACTTGGTTGATACTATTTTATCTACACTGTATGTGCACGTATAAAGTTTGTTGCACCCCTCAGTTATAAATACTTTGTACAAGATTTTAGATTTATATGCCATTTATTATCTCACAGTTTGAAGAAAAGTTTTTCCACAGAGGATTTTCACTATATTTTTTAATTAAGTTGATAATAGCTTTTGTTACAAGCAAATTAACTTGAAAATAAGCTTATTGATATCAAATATCGTATTACGTACACAAATATTTTGTATTTAGAGTGACGCCAAACCATAAAGGATTTTTCTGATTAAAACTCCCTATTTAAATTGTCAGCGACATATTGCGATGTAGACCAATATAAACGTATTTAATACTATTTTCTTAGATTTATTTATAAATACAGTTAGTCATATATCATTTTGAATTTCTTCACTTGTTCGCTAGGTCTATATAATATAATATTATTTTATCCAATTATACTATAAAAATAGCAAAACGAAAATATAGATAACTATTTTAATACATTTTACGATTTTTTTTAAAAATACAACACTATTTTAATTTGTTTCTACTTAGAAACAAACCGCCTTTAATAGCGACCGACAAAGTTTGGTATGGACTTTAATGTCTTGTGGATTTGGAAGATCGGGTCTTGCAGACAATCAAGAGTAAGTTTGTATTGTTTTATTCTACATTATAATTCCTTCTCTTTATTTGTTCTCCTATTTAATTTTGGTGGGACTTTTGGAAAGTCCTCTTTATCATACTTCTTTAGATGATAAGGTTCATATTTGTAGGCCTACTTGCTAACTCAGTGTCACTACAGTGTGCTACAATTACAGATCCAAAGTTTTAATAAAATATTGCTTAATATAAGCTCTAGGATGAACATTGTTAAACACATTGTTTATAATATATTTCGAGAAGATAAATCTTCATTTGGTTTTAACCATAAATAAACGTTATTAAAAATCAAATTTAATTATTATTTTGATATAACTGGTCATTTAAAAATATTATGATAGAGAAATTACATTTATATAAATAAAATAGAATGTGTATTTTTGTGTCAGTAGATGCAAGAACTAATCATTCAGGAAAGAAGGAAAAGCTTATCCTTAGCATTAGAGGAAATTTTGGGTTTATATATTAGGGGTATTTTTTATAATATTAAAAAACGTGAACAAACGTTATTATCTGTGAATATAATGTATTATTGAATGTAGCTGTAACCCCAACTATAAATAGCTTCTAAATGAGAACAATAAGGAAGTGAGCTCCAAATTAACTTTCCTGTGGGCCTAATCTGTCAGAATAATTTCCAAGGAAGGATAGGGACAGTGGCAAAATAAATGTAAGGGCTCGTAATGATTAGAAGGCTTTGATTTTTAGGTTTATTAATACCACTATAAGCTACTTCAAAAATGTATTTAAAAATGTTACAAAAAGATATAAAAACTTTGACTTAGAAGCTCGTGAGGGAATTGGTTTGGTAAGGAATACCTAACCAATGGCTCGACTGAAACCTCCACAGATTAAAACCGGATACCTTAGGAACGACGGTGTCTTTTCAGCACAAGTACCCGATAACCCGATGTTCCAATCCGCGTGTCCCTGAAAACGGGCATAGTGATCCCTTTGAATAGATGATAAATTTTTTCAGCCTCGATAGCTCTAAAACAGAACCATTTATACATAAAATAGGCCCATTTGCCTTGAACAACAAAAACAAGTTGTTTGAACAGTCAGCAGTTTCGTCCTAATATTTACTAGCTCATCATAAATATTAAACTAGATCAGTTCTTTCGCTCGCTTCTTTCAACACCTTTATGTTAGTTTTAAACAAATATCCCAAAAAAGTCCAGAGCAATTACAATTTAATAAATATACACAAATGAACAAAGACAGAGAATGTAGAGGAAAGGGACGGAACATAAAGTTCAGGCAAGAGAGTAAACCTCAATTTAAATAACTAGAGAGACCCTATCTTACAAGCTCAAGCCTTTTAGGCTTTGTTGGGTAACGTCTAGAATTCTCAAAGTGTCATTCCTCTGAATTTGAAGCAATAAGCGATTGCTATTTTCAAAGTTGGAAATACATTTATAAGAATTTATCTTTTATTCTAAACCTTTTAGACATGATACTGGTGGTTTTTAAACCAAATAAATTTACCGACACTTAATATTAAATAATTTATATAAATTGTATAAAGTATTTATTTTTATTAAACTCAATCAACGAGGTTTATAAACGATATTATTTATAATTCAGTTTTTGGATTAAAATTTTTTTGTTTAGTGAGAGTAGAAAATAAATTATTTCCCTTCATAATAATTACAACTATAAAATAAACTACTCATCCTAGTATATTAAATAATTTACTCACTCAGAGATAAATGGTTTGAATTAGTATACACATAATGTTGAGATGTAAAAATAAACTAAGAAAAAAAATTAGACAATTCTTTTGAAGGTGACCTGGCGGTCTAGGGGTAAGGTGTCGGACTTTTGTGCTGGGGTTACGCGGTTCAATCCCCAGTCCCAGCACAGATTTATCTGATTACCAAACGCTTCCTTCACCTCTGACAAGTCATGTATTAATCCCAACTTGTGAATGTGTGGAATGCCAGGCCTCCACCGTGGTTTGGATTCCACGTTAAACTGTAGGTCCTCCATTTCATCTCGCAATCACCCTACCATCACACATTTGCGTAAGTGCGTACAACCCGAACGGGTAGTAAGACGCGATGCTAATATTAATATTTTTTTTAAATATTTGTGAACAGGTTATGTTTTTGACATAAATGAACCTAAAACTAACATGTTGAGTTGAGATAGCAATTGTTTTATTCACCATTATATTATATTAGTGAAAATATTGTTATATTATTTAAGGGAACAAGAAAGCAAATACATAAGTAGAGTTTATTTGTCACGTCTTGGAAAGCTGTGTTGCTTCGAACATTTTAAGAATGATAGAAAATCGTGGCCATAAAAATTTACACGATAATGTGTTGTAGGCCATATAAATATACTTATAAAGTTCTTACATTCATATTTACAAGAAATTTACACACACACACAAACACACACACATATATATATATATATATATATATATAAGGAATATAGCCTATAATGTTTAAACTGGATGATAACATTGGTTTGATACTTCCTGAGTATTTGGATTGAAAACAAAACAGAAGATAAACATAATATTACCGTAAGCTGTTGTTCGAATGAGTATATATTTTGATCCTCTTAGCATAAGTATGGCATTGTTTAGGTTCAAGTACGGGGGTATTCAGAGGCCTTTAAAAGCCTCATCAATCAACGAACAGGAGATTTAAACCCACTCTTTACTCTACTAATTAATTATTTTATGGCAAATAGAAAACACCGTTTAATTGATTACTTATTGTATTACTCCTAAGCTGATTACCCAATAAAGGGGGAATTTATTTTAATTGCTATGAAGTAAATGCACCCATTAGAGTGGGTATAATATAAATTGTATTGTCCATAAAAGACATAATAGAGGAATAAGTAATATTAATAAAACAAATCTTGAGTCATTGAAAATAGCAGAGTTTATTTTCATGGAAATAACCCTTAGATAAAATATTTAAAAAAATTGTTTTCTTATGTGTTAAAGGTCATTTGGAACGGTTTTTTATGCTGTTTACATATGTGTCTTCGGAATATTTAAATTACCCTCAGTTGGAAAGAAATACACAATTCAATAAATTGTATGTGATATTCACATATGAAAAAAATATTGCTTTATAATAATTAGGAACATTTTAGCTATATTCATTTTAATTTTAGTAAGAAATAATATGGAATTCATAATATAAGGAATGTACTATGGTTGAACAGCAATTAAATTTAAGATTTTTATAATTTTTCAGTTAATTATTTACAATATTCTGCTAATGCTCAATAGTATCTTGAACAGATCTACAGTCTTACCTATTTATGAAATCAATTTTTGCTCTTTAACAATCTCTGAGGTGATTTTTTAGGAATGTTATTATATCTGTGTTAATTGATTTAATTTCATGATTTAACAATTTCTCTACTTATAAATTAATTCCTTATTATATTAATAATTTATGTGGTTTAATTGACTAAAGAATTGTAACAATCAATTTAATTTCTGTTCTACCAAAGTACGTTCCTTATATTATAAATATTTTAACATTATTTATTTAAAAAAGAGCCGATGACTTTCATTTTTAAATAGTCTTCGGCATATTCCCAGCAGTAATCTTTCAGAATATTTATAGTCCTATTTTCTTGGAACAGTTATTCACAACAGTAATGTCTTGGTTAAAACGATTTTAATGTTTGTCACTAACTTCAGCAAGATTTTATGGAGGAAAATTCAAATGTTAATGTAAAAAGAGAATCTCAAATCACATGTTGAATCCAATTATTTCATATGGACTGAAGAAGTTTCCCATGATTTACTGGTAGTGGCCTGTTTTATTGTTTCTCAAAAAAAAAGGCAAGCTACATCTTTGAATCCTGTCTAAGCTGATGGTTCAACTTAATTCAGAGTAGAATAAAAGTTTTATCTGTTGTAGGTTTCGTATTAAAATTCTTCTTTGATATAGAAGTACCTCTTGAAACTGGTGTAAAGATACACCAGAGTTATTTGAATGAATTAGATACAGATACTATCTAAAATTTACATATCTTTAATTGACGTTGTCTCTACATCATTGTTCGGTACAATTTTCATAGGAAAGGTTTTCTTTATCCCACATATAAAAATAGACTAGTTCTACTTTAATATGGTTATACATCAAGTTATTGGATATATATATTCCATTTTTGATATATATTATCATTTACTATAAAAATACTAATAATATGGTAAATATTATCAATTTTAACAACAAATATAAATGTTAGATTTTTATGAATATTTAACTGTAGTTTATATTGAATTAATCTTTCTTAAAACTTTTGACTCATAGACACATTAATTCTAAACATATATTTTACATTTTTAATGATATTATCAATTTTAATATTGTCACCTTTTTATATATTATTCCTTTTGAATATAAAACATTTAAAGTAGTTGAAAATGAGCTATAATGAGACAAATTAAATTTAATATGGGTAAAACTGTTTGCATAAATTCTGCAAAATATCAATATAACATTAGACAAAATTTTGAAACTCTCTAACTCTTATAATATGCGTCCATATTGGCTAGTTAACGTTTTAATTTCAAATTATATATAATACAAGAAGATTTTTTCTCAAATATCCAAATAAGTATAAAAAAGAATTAGCCTAATTTTGGTTGACGATAACCCATGTTAATTAATTGCTATTACCTAATTATAAAGAAAATATTATACTGTATACACATCGTTAAATTTTTTAAATGTGTTTATTATAAATATTTATACTTAGAAATTTAGTTTAGTAAAATAAACACTTTTACAACATATAAACATGTAAACACTAGACCAAAACAATCGGAGTTATGCTACTAAGTCGTGAGTATAAATACTTTACACTATGAAATATTAACTTTTTTATTATTTGTGTTTTTCTAAATAAACTTTAGAAACATATATCGAAAGTAAATTGAGACATTAGTATAATATATATGAAAGTATGAAAATAATAAACCCTTGGGCATTTAGTGTAGAGCTTAATTAAAATGTAGGGAAAATAATATATATCTACAATTGAAATAACATGTTAAATACATGTATATTAAACTCACTAGATAAAACCAAGTAAACATTATAAATATATTTATAATATTGATTTTACTCAAACGGCAATATTATTTTATTATTTATTTGAAAAGATCGTATGGTTTACACTTGATATTATTATATACAATTATATATCTCAAGCAAATGATAAAATTGAAGATAATGCCTACAATATAACATTATTAAACTCTATCCTCCTGTTACTTTATATTTGGTAAAGAATTTTCTGATTACTTATATCAAATTAGCCAAAAATGTTAAAAATATCGTTGAATTGAATGACTGGAGATATCTTTTCTTTCGTGATTTTACCACTGAAAAATATTGTATTATCCTCACCAACGAAAATTCTAAGAGAAAATCTTCAATCTACCGTTTTAAAATGCCACTAACGATTTCGAATCTGGTGTATAATTTCGTACCTGGGAAAAAAATGGGGGAGGGGGGGATGGGAATGCGTAGCATCATCATTAAGAATATAAACCAAGTCCCGTATATATAACAGGCTTTCCTATGTGTAGGGTTCACTTTTAAAATGCGGCACGGCGGATGGCAATTTTATTGGCTAACGAACCAGTTGGCATAGCCCACGTGGTGGATTCTTCTAGTACGTGATGTGCATGATTTAATTTTGTGTGAGCCCATTCTGCCGCCTCCAGGTAGAGAAAGAAAGAAGTTTTTTTTGACAGCCAAACCAATAAAAAAAACAGACCATACATTCAGGATATAGTTGGCATTTCTGAACTAAAAAATATTAATATGATCATTTAAAAATCCGATACCCAGTCAGTAAAGTGTCTTTCCACTGAGTTAAGGTCTCCAAGTTCAATTCCCAGCACAGACAAAAAAAAACTATAATTGGTGAACTGTGGGTTTCCCCTTTCACGGTGATGAATAAATGGTCTGAGGCTTGATTCTGTGTCTTTTCTAGATATCAGTTAATTTATGAATTTTGTTTTGATATAATCAGTCGGCTTAGAAAGCGCACGTTAAATAACTCAATTAAATGTTTAAAAATAATAAAAAGTACTTCAATTATTCATCATTTACATAAATATTATTTGTAAATTTTAACAAGTACTGTACCAAATAGTTCATAAACTAAAATATAAAGATTTTGAGACAATTGAAAGGATATGAATGCACGAGGACTCAAAATATACAATAACATTGATAATTAACTGGTCTTACACGTCTTTATATCGATAAATCGACCAAGTTAAGGGTCATTGGTTTGATTCTTGAGAAAATCCAAAGGGTACAAGAGAGAGAAATCTAATATCAAAAAGGCAAGAAGATATGGATCAAAAATGCACAGGGAAAATACAATTTCATAACGTGGCAGCATATCAAATATATTGTTCCCACATTGATATGTGGGAATGAGATAGCATGCTAAATGTGCTTCTCCATAATCTAATCGTCAATTAACAGTAATAGCTTTTCATTATTTGGATCTAGGTTAGGTTAGGTTAGTCCAATATCAACAGGCTGTGTTTCTGTGTCGGGCTCAGATACGAGAAAAATTGTGCCCTTTTTATGCATTTATTTTGTGCACTTCTGATATACCCCAATATACGGCTACTTACTGAAAGCAGGTATTTAAATTCAGCTTGTGTGCTTTCAGTAGGTAGCCGTTTTATTCAACGTCATGGGTAACACATTTGATATAAGTGATTTTATTTTCCCCTATTTTTCACTTTGATGAAATGACGATTAGAAAACGTGAACTTTTGTTTGTCTTGGCATATTAATATTCATTAGGCCCTAACGCATTTAATAAAATTAATAATATAAGGACCGGGAAGGCAGTTCTAAAAAAAATCCCTAATTTTGGTGGAGGGAAAGTGGTAAACCATTTAGGAAAAATACTCTCATCACAAATGGCAGATCTCCCAAACACCTTCTAAACAATACTATATAAACCTATCATTGAACCCTCATGTCCACTGGTATAAATCTGACATAATAAGTCTGTCTTAAAAGTGTACTTTAATTACCACCTGTAAAATAATAGTGAAATGACTATGAACTAAATCTCAAATAAATGTTTCTAGAACTTTTTTTCTCACCTTCCTTTGAAGGACACTTCAAGCCACTTTCTCTTTTCTTCTTCAGCTCCTTTTAGTGCAACGATGTTAGGACATTTCAATTATATAAATGGTGGAGGAACTTTTACTTGTAAGAAAGCTTAATTTCTGCGTAAATATGGGTAGGATAATTTTAATGTACATAATATATGTACACGAGGGTTAGTTAGATCCTAAACAATCCCACCATCAGCTGTATGTACTTAGCAGTAATGAATAGGCGTACTAGAGAAATGAAGAGTGAGGTAGTTTCCCGATGGTTTCCTTACTGATCTAGAAGGTACTATAACACATAATTATGACGAGCCCACCAATATGCATCAACCAACTGAACCTACAAGCTACACCTTCTCTCCATTCATCACAGAGACTGGTTGCATATTTTATATTGTTATTATTAGTATTGTTCATAACACTGCCACTTTCATATTTGTCAGAGACATATGTGGGATCAGGACTAGATAATTAAAAATAACAACTTGCTCTATACCATACATATAAATATGTATCAAGAACAATACTTAGTAACAATTTGTAAATATTCCTAGCAAGTTATGATGCTGTGTCATTATTACAAGAGTAAGGCTGGGTCTGCCAAATTCTATTGACTTAGTAAATAATATTAACAGTTATATTTGTTGTGGTAGACAATGGTCATTACTTTTACAATAATTGTAAGAATACTCGTAGCACAAGCATCTCTTGGGAATGCTCCATTTAGAGAAATCATAGTTATAACATTCCAGGATGGCAGTCCTGATTGGTGAATGCTCAGAAAGAGCATCCACGGCCATTTTTTTAATTTGGTCATAAGATATAAAATGATTGAAGCCACTGGGTGAGTTTTGCAGAGTTATGAATGAATTAGTATGTTAATAATAGAGCAAAATTATTAGTCAATTATTGTGTAGTATCAAATATGAATGTAATGGAATCAGTCTAAAAGATGAGTGATTAAATTTAAATAAAAATACTGTATATGGAAAATATGAAATTAAAATTATGACAAACTGTTTCAAATAGCAGCTATATGTATCAATATATCTTGTCAGTATATAAGTAGTTTTACTCTGTCCTGTTGAAACGTTTGCTTTAAAATGGTCAGGTTTAAGTTGTTAGCATTGTAGTTACATGATTTCTACTACAACTTTTATTCTTCTTTTCTTGTACAATCTCGTTGCCGGCATCATGGAACTCATGTAAACAACAAGATAAAAAAAAGACGAGAGTGTTAAATCGATGAAGGGCAACCGGATAAAGGAAGTCGTCATGGATAGATTACTGGCATGTGTTACTTTCTGGCCAGGACTATTCCCAAAAAATTTATCTCCTATTTATTTTGCAGGTTTTTTACCTCTCTTTATATGTTATCCGCATCGGTGGGCACGCGGAAAAAGCCATCAGTCTCGTTTGGTTTGATTTTATGGTGATGGGTATATCAGGATTCAAATCACGGTCTGATATAGTGAGGTCTTTTTTCTATATAAATGATATATCACTAATTTCTCAAAGAAAATTCTAGTATTTTTTCATAAAAAACTATTTTCTTAATCTTTTATCCTTTATTTTAAATATACGAAGAGAAAAGATTAAATTAAATGCTTAGCCCGGAATTTGTCTCTTACATAACATTCAGAAAAGTCTTAAAAATTAGCTTTTATTTATGTATATATTGGAGATTAAACTATTTGACCATTGAGTTTGTACCTCGATGGATGTTGTGAGTTGGGATTGATATACAGTTTATTTGGATATAAATACACCTTTTGATGAAGCAATTAATTTTTTTATAGATTTACACATAAATTCCTGTGATCTGCAGTTTTAAATTTTGATAAATATTATCAACACCTCTTCTTCTTAAATAAGCAACCTTGTAATGTATTGATTTGGATTAATCTAAATTATGTAAAAAGTCATGGATGAAAGTAATTTTTCTTTAAAGTAATATAGGTAGAGTATCCTTTTAAGATTCATCCATTAACTAACACACGTTTCTCAGAATGAGGTGAAAAGGACTTCGCCCCTAAAATATATTTGTTATACCATCTTTCTTGTTAAAATATCTACTGCGTCAATTCTTGTTAAAGGGAACAACTTTATAGTATTTGGCAGAAGACGACATTTATCTATACCAATAAGAAGCTAGCCTTCACAAAACCTGTCGCCAGGACTCTTTCTATTGGTTAGTTTTTACATTGTTGACCAGGGGAGAAAATGCAAGGGGTATGTCATATATAAACCATTGTGCGTATGTTTATGGCATGAGGATGATCTCCGGGACCAAACATCTACACCGAGATCTCGCTCACGCACAAGTCAGTCACAGTCTAACACATTATAAAATAAGTCACATCAATATCACAAGTGTGCAGTGATATAAAACATTTAATTGAAATATGTACAAGTAATTTACAGGTGTAATTTAAATAAACCGTGTGTGAAATAACAGCCATCAACATTTCTCTTTCTTTAATTATATTAATATACCGATTTAATTAGTGCTCGAACACGGGGCTATAGACAGCTGATTAAACGGTATCTTTTCCGTACAGTGATGATAGGCGCTCGATAACGGAGCTTAAGACAACCTATAAAACATCACAGCATATATAAGGGAATTAATACGCAGTGAATCAATCGACGCCCAAAGCGGGGAGATTGATCACATAGTTTTTATTATTGACGCCCAAAGCGAGGCGCTTTTATTCCATAGTATTACAACCGAAAGGTTGATTTTCTGTGGATTCTTTTGAATCGTGAAGAGATTTACTCCTTAATATTGTATTTGTTGTTAAGTCAAATTCAACCTTGCGACCCACTGATTGAAACACCAACTTTGTACCTTAAATCATGGTTTATATCCCGAACAAAGTTATTAATATACATTGTAGCTATTCTTCTTCCTTGATCTGGTCACACCTTGCACCTTGCAAGCAAGCCACATCACGAGGGTCCCGGTGCATGAAGAGTCATCCCACCTCGCGCGGCGCAGCTATAGCGGCTGGTTTAGCAACCACACCCTAGCGCTGCGTCAGACAACTGCGGGGTGATATAAAGGGGAGGGAAGGGATCGCCACGTCACCACTACACTAACCATCGGAAGCTGGTAATGCATTCAGTCCTTCGGCTGGTTAGTGCTGTGAGAATAGTCGTTTCTCGTGAATCCAACAAATAAACTGTAAAGAGAGCGACCTTAGCGCTTTATAATGCACGCTACGTTCCTGGCCGTTACAATCTTCCTCTTGATAGCTAACTGTTTCGTTAATTACATTCTCGAGCCACATGTTTAGGGTAGGTAACACAAATAATTTACCTACAGTAATGGCAATTTATATATATATATATATATATAAAATCTATCACGGTGGACCTTTCTTTAGTCGTAATTTGCCAATCCTATGAATTCACGTTATCAAACACCTACAACCGAATAGAAAAACCGACATACCTCTTCTGCTTTGTTACTTACCAACAAAAGTCCCTGTTGAGTTAGCGTCACCACGCTTCATCATCTCCACTCCTTTCTCCAGGAGTAATTCCAAGACGCTGATTGGCCGGTAATCACGAACTCCCTCTCAATTTTCATTATTTCACGTATTTTAAAACTTTCCTTCCGTGATGCGATTAAAATTGAAAAGAAAATGTATGCCCGATGCTTAAAGGTGAAAACTATAGTAATAAATTTTAACAAAGTTATATATGCCTACAACCTTGACCATGGTTCAGTTTAATAAAAATAGCATAGAACGCCACACTTTCTTATAATTAAACATTTTAGCTAAACTATTTTGTAATTACAAATATTGACTAAACTCTAAGCCTATAATAGACCATTGGTAAGGTGCTGAAAACAATAGGCCTAGCTTTTTGAAACAAAGCACTATTAGAATCAGCCGGTTTTATTCTGACAATGATTAACTAATAACCTTGGGGGAGTGGGTATTAATAAAAAAAATTAAGTGTAAACTGGTCAAATGTCACTAGAGAGTATACATAATAACCACATGCAAGCCTCTTGCCTAGACAATTTAATATAAGTTTTTACGAATGATTTTAAACTAAGAAAATAAACAAGGATATATATATATATATATTAATCGAGAGCTAATACCCAAAACATCCTGGCTACTTTACAGATGCCTGCACAAATTGTTAAAAATCCCATGTGCTAGAGAGATGAGAAAATGTCGTGGTTTTCCGTTGCCTTCCACAATGAATTTCTACAAACGTACGCCAAAGTGCCTACTAATTTTGCAGGAAAAGGGTTCTTTCACATACTTTAAAGAGTTATTTTAAATGTCACAACCTATATGGAGATGATGTCTTTATCACTCATGAAAAATACGTCAACCCCAAATCGGCTTTAACTCATGAACATTGGATTCAAAAGCGAGCATTTTAATCCCAAACCACAAGGAAAAACCCTGTGAAACAATAATATCACTATTAATGAGAAATATTTTATATTTTGAACGAAAAATGTTTATAATTGCTAAATGCTCCTATGTACCTAAATCCGTCAATGACCTTAAGCGCTTTCGCAGAACGCGGATCTTCAGTTTTAGTTCTGTTTCATCTCAAAACATATATAGGTTCTGTACTGATATTCTTACAACGGTCGTAACAAAACCATTAACTTTAATCTGGCAACGTTGGCTTTGCGCCAGTGAGCTACAATTGGGCTATCAGCATGGCTTCGACTTGTATTACGAAAAAATGATCTAAAAATAACTTATAAATGAACAAAAGATTCTAAAAAACGGCTTCAGATCCTAAAAAAAACTATATAAATTTAGACATAGAATCGTAATGAATCCACGTGACTAAATCAAACAATTACTTTACATATTGACAACTAAAAAATGTAATGCAATATAAACCCTGTAATAACTAAACTTTCACATACTGATAATTAATTAATATAACATTGATTTACAAATATCTGACAAATAAATAATAATTTCCCCTTTTTAACGCAACCTTCTCTAGCTTTGTTGCAGTGCCTGACCAAGTATGAATAGTTTATAATCATTCAACATAGTTCATTGCCTTCTTAGCTTATCATTTAGACAAATGTGGGACTAAAAAAATCATGGAGGATCATTTATACATTTATAAAACATAAATAGTATTTAAAAGTATTCTTATTCAACATAAATGCTTAATACCCCTTCAAAGATAGCTAAAATGTAATAAAAAAAGTTTTTAAATGACACAAAATGAATCAAACCAAGAAAATATTACCTAAAAATCCTAAATCACAAAAGGTGACCAAAGAATGACCTATAAAAAAAGGTTTTCAAAATCAAGGTAGCTTGAACAGAATGTGTGTGCTAATGAGGATCGTCTGTAATATACTGAAAAAAAAATTATGTCATGTCATAATAATCTTTTCCCTGGTTATTGTACAAGCCCTGCCTCGGAACATCGGGTTCCTATTTAGAATTCCTATTCGGTGTGCTATTTGTGATATTCCTTATAGGTAAATACATGTACCACAGCATGTTTATAGATGAATATAAGTTCCTGATTTCCTAAACACAAAGAATGTATCGATAAAAAAAGAAATTTAAATGTATTTTCTTGTTACTTGGCCAATTATTGATACCATTTTTTAATTTATTTTTGGTACCACGTCTTACAATATGTTCAAGCTATACTTATATGTAGTAATCAAGCTAGTAATTCAGGGATGAGGAAGGTTAAATTTATGGGAAGTGTACTCGCACTTGCATTGAGGTGGAGCGTTAAACCATTAAGGAAAAACCATCTTAATTGCACCTGACCGAGATTCGAACCCCGATCATCCTGTCACCAGCAGTATGGTCTATTTCTTGAGTGATGCCCTAGACCATGCTGCCACAGAGGCAGGTCATCCTAATTTGAATTTACGACTTATAAAAATAGTTGGGTGGTATTACTTAAATAAAATAAAAAATTAAACTTGAAAGTGTCAAAGATCCCTCGTGTTAGTAAGTAGAAGCCTGTACACTCTAGACGTGATACAAAAAATAACTTTGACTTATTTAAATTAAATTATCTACTTACAGGAAACTCTCCACAATATGTATCTCCAAGTTCCTAAACAGATGTCATATCGCTTAGCTGCGGTCATGAATTCTTTTTTCCTTCCTCTTTCTTTGAAGTTCCACTCAATGTCGTTTCTATTCTCTTCCAACTCACACTAATGGCATCCCGCGGGTTTCCCAGCTATCCAACCCCCCGCGGAGTCTTCCTTACCCCTTTCAAGTTCAACCTTCACTTTAGACACCCCTCCCCTCCCCCCACGAGGATGCGAACGCCAATAGCAGCTATGCAAAAAGTGCCTGGAGGTTGAGTCATGCGTTCGCCGACTATTGGATTGCAAAGATTTAATATTAAATTCAACTTAAAAACAAAACATAAAGATATCAAAGTCAAAGCCAACAAAAGTGACCAACTAGGGATCGGAACTTCTTCATCACATACAAGTAAGAGCTGTGGTACAGTCGGTTTACAATTACCTTGACAAATTACAATATGCCCCTTTATTATATGCTACGTCATAGTATAACAATGTAAAGTAAGTTTACTACTTTAACAGAATAAATGGATAGTAAATCATCTTCTACTAGAAGTTGCTCATCCTTTTGGTTGAATTGAACAACCACGAATTTTGTAGACTTTGGTTGGATTCCAATTCGTGCTGAAATATGTGTTTATAATTTGACGGCTACATTCGTTGCTGGCCACATAGTTTAAGGCGTCACTTTCACAATAGACAAGACTGCCGATGACAGGGAGATTGTAGATTGATCTGGGTTTAGTGTACAGAGGGTTCTTTTACACGCAAATTCGGGTACATTGCTTTTAAATTCGACCAAATTACTAACAAATTAGACAAATTAGTACATAGGCGTATAGGCCAAACGGGTAGTAAGATATTATCATTGTAAAAATATAAATAAATAAATTGACATCCTACACAACGGTCACGCTTTCCCATTACTTCGCACCTCAACTGCACCTATGAAATTAGAAGAAAAACTCACTTTATATAACCTAAACGGCTCTTGAAATGTGAACAATAATTGCAATTTGGTATTTTTTTGTATCCCACTAAACTTATTTTGGTATAAAAATAAATGTACTTTTAGATAATCTTAAGTTCTCTACTTTATATACTTTATATTATGGACAGCAACTACTTATTAGAAGTATAGTGCAACTTAATGAGTTAAGTTTTGAATACTTATTTTGAAAACTACTTTCATCTCCTAATCATAGCGCTTTAGACGTATTAGCTTCCGTTAAAGGCTTATTAAGCACTTAACTACGTAGTTTTAAAACAAATTAGAGCCATTTCCTTAAGACGGTCTTTCATCTAAGAATCTAATGTAATGGAGTAAAATGTCTTTAAAGGTCTCGCGATAAAATCTTTAATAGTCGAGATGATATAAACTCAAGAGCTCCAGTCTTTTTTTCCCTTTCAACACAACCACATAATTTACAATTTAATTTTATAGCAAACCAAATAAAAAAATAATTTAAGTAGCCCTATATAAGTATATGAACCTTATATAGTAATTCAATTTAGTAAACATATTTATCCTTATAATTTGTAAAATATAAATCTTGCTCGTGTAACACCATTTATAAGACAATAATTATCTAGAACTTAGTTTACAGAAAATTATTTGACTATAGTTTTAAATGAGATCAACACGAAGTAAAAGTGTGTAATTATTTTACTACATTAAACATAAATGTTATTTCTTGAATATTCACATTTTCATTAATGATGATATAGAACCGTTAATTATATTTATCCCTTTAAATGTCTGGTTGTAAATAAATTAGAACACGTTAAAAACTTTTTAGGTGACTTGTTGGTGAACCATTAAATAAATTAAATAGGCCTAAGTTATGTGACATAAATATTATTCTGATGGCAAACCTTAAAATTAACTGAGGATTATTTTAAACTATTACATTTATTACCATCGTTATTAATGTCCCAATTTAAGGGTTAAGAATGAGGGAAATTGGGTAAATTAATGGGAAACTAAAGTGATGAATCACTAGGCCAAGATTTGAAAATTAGATCTACTGGTCATTGGTGGTCTAGTTTATTGCGAGAATGACTTCCTAGAAAATATTGTGATGCATGAATGTTGTGTTAAATGTAAAGTTAGTAAAAGTATAATATTTAATACATACTATCCTACTTCGGTGGTTGAGTGGTCTCAGGCGTCATTCTTGCAATATACTTGACTACCGATGACGGTAAGAAATTGGCTAGAATCCCAGTGGGGTGTACGTGGACTGGTTTTTCCTATGTGGATTTTCACTCCCCCTTAACACAAATATGGGTACGCTTCCTCCATATTCACCTTGATTCATCCCTAACACATCATAATGGCTAATAAAACGTGGTTTTATATAAACAAAGGTATATGTATATATTTAAACTAGCTGTATTAAAATATTTTGAATATATTTATTATTTTCTTGGAAACTATATTTAACTTTTCACCTAGATACTCGATATCATATCCTATCATCTTATTTTCACCACCAAAAAGTTACTTTCATTCTTCTTGATAGTATCACCCACTGTATACACATTGGCACCGCTGTTTTAACTGGTCAGTAAAAACTAGATAATGAAGTTTTCTTCTCCTTGCTCCCATTTCAACTGCCCCTTTTGACCAACAGACGTTTGTAAGTGGCTGTAACAGCAGCTGTTGTGTTTGTTCTGTTTCTAACTGTTTCTCATATACTCGTCCTTCAGATTTGTGGATTAAGTCCCCTACGTAGTTCTGCGGCTTGTTGTGATACTTCTGAAGTTCATAGCCCGAGAGGTTGAGGTGATCAACGGGTGAACTCGATCAAATTCTTTTATCAGAGATTTCTAATGTTTCAAGATATAGTGGATGTACATCTCAATGAAAAACCACGTTTCCCTTTTCTTTTATTCTTTTCAGTGAGTAATTCAAAACAGAAATACATAATTTTTTGTTATAAAGGGTATTTAAAATGTAGTTAGTTTTTACTAAAAATAGCATCTTACTAACAGTTAGTTCTATCTGCTTATTTACATAAATGGGTTTTTCAAGGTGTTTCTAAACTATAATCCTAAATGGTTTTCCACTCTCCCTCCACGCAAATGCGGGTTCACTTCCTCCAATTCAACCTTCCCAATTCCTAATCCATTAGAGTAATTAGTACTTAAAGCGTATAACCCGAACGGGTAGTAAGACGCGGTGCTAAATATTATTATTATTATCTAAACTATATGGCCAAACTTAAACCACTGAATCTTTGTGCACATAGTTAAAAATTGGATGGATAAAGTTATTTTGTATTACTATATCAAAGTTGAAGTTAGACGCAGCAACGCTCGGAATACGCAGCTCTAAGTACGTACAGTAGCCCCGTGGCTTCTTTGGTGCTGACTGACAGCTCACAGCTAACTTCTGACAGTCAACAGTTAGGTATATATCTAAATTTTGACTGTCATAAGTGACAGCTCCTAAATACATGTTTTTGCAGATCATATGGTTCAGCGTAGGGATACATGATTTGGTCTGGTAACTTTTCAAAGCTGTCAGTCAGCACCAAAGAAGCCATGGGGCTACTATATGTGTACAAAAAGTTGCATATCCTCAGGTGGAAACATAAAAGCAGGTGTTAAAAACTCCGTTGTTTGGATTTGTCGTTGGCTCACCCTTGGGGTCCGTTACCATTATGTCGGACCGACAATTTTGCCATATACCGGTTGTCAGAGCCCTTTATTCACACTATGTCGGACTGACAATTTTGCCGTCTACCTGCTGTTGGAGCCCACTGTTCATAACTGTTGTCAATTATTATAATTACTGTTAGCACCGCGTCTTACTACCCTTTCGGGTTATACACACATACGATAATATGTAGTGGTAGGGTGATTGTGAGATTAAATGGAGGACCTACAGTTTGACGTGGAATCCGAACCATGGTAGAGGCCTAGCACACATTCACAGGTTGTGATTAATACACACCTTGTCAGAGTTGAAGGAAGGGTTTGATAATCAAATAAATCTGCGTCGGGACCGAGGATTGATTCCCAGACCCCAGCACAGAAGTCCTAAACCTTACCTCTAGACCACCAGGTCACCCATGCTGTCAATTCAGTACAGTACAGTTGAATCCGTGGCCGCGATGAATTACGACGAAAAGCTGGCTATAATGTGGTACTTTTATAATTAAAGACGGAAGCAAGTGAAAGAAATAAAATATTGGGTTCACCAAATCCTTTCTAAAAGATTTCCTTTGGGAACATTTCAAACAAGTAGGATTATAATTTCTGGATTTATTTCAACCTCCATGATAACAAGTTAACAACTATAAACAAATTCACATATAAAATAACAAATAATTGGTAAGCAAAGTTCTAACTTTGTTTGCGCCCTTCTAATACTGAGGTTGGTCGGCACTGCTGCTCGTCATAAGTGTTAACTGCGCAATACAATCCTACAAGCGATTATCTTCCGACAAGACACTATTATCGGGTCTCTGCAGTAAAAAACTGTTCGGTAAAAGTATCAGCCCCAACACTTTTATCGGGTCGGAATATATGTGAACAGTTTCATATAAATAGAATAGTTAGTAGCGCCTCCAACATTTTTTATCGGCTCGATTAAAGTGTCGGTCCAACATAGTGGGAACGGGCCCTTAGGCAGCATTGCTCACGCCTGGGGCCTTTTGTACGCTTAATGATAGGCAACTTGTTGTACATGTACTGTACGTATTTACAGTTGCGTACTTCCAGCGTTATTGCTGCTCGTTTCAACCTGCATTTAGTAATAATAATAATAATAATAATAAAAGATCCGGACAATTTTTTACTAGTTTTGTGGGGCTTTTTCCCCCCCCACATATTCTGTGGTTTAAGTTTGAGCAGAGAGTTTAGAAACATCTTGTATATGAGTAAGGTGGAGCCTAGAAAATAAAAAGTCACATTTGCTTGGAGGAACAATGGTAATACATGTAGGAAAAAGCCTACTCAGTACACCTGACTAGAATTCTAATCCCAAAATCCCCCCTCTCTTGCAATCCAATTTATTGAGAGAGTGACGTCTTATACCACACGATCACCAATAATTTAAACATATTTTACTGTGACCAAAATTAATATTTTATTTTTTACTTGTGGTGTTTCAAATGTGTTGATAATTCCTTGCAAATATGAAAAGTGAATTACTTGACGTATAATAATAATAATAATAATAATAATAATAATAATAATAATAATAGACAATAATAATAAATATTAACGTGTCAAGGCTACACCTATATTTATCTCAGTTTGATGAACTCTTAGCTGGTATTAATGTACTTTGTCCCAAGTGATGCCCGACTGTACTAATCGTACGTCCTTTTCATGAAGGCTCCTTCCATGTCCTGATGAGGTGAGAGAATGATGGTAGTGAATATGGAAAGGTAAAGCCAATGATTATCTTAACACAGCTTAAACCTAATCAACCAAACCCTGGTGAGCGTGGGAATTATTCCACTTTCAAGAAAATTTCCTGTTATCAGCTGGTATTCGAACCCAGGATCTCTAGGTTGGAAGTCATGGGATCCAACAAATATACAGGGTGGGATTGAAACAATTAGACAACTAGTAACTTGAAAATTAACACTTTAATTTAAAAGTAAATATTCACTAGTGAAATGAAAGAAAACTACATTCTAAACTTTTTCACTTTTTGAACATAATTTAACTCAGGTGAGACCCACCGAACGTTAGGCAAACCACTGCACGTTGTCCATCACTTTCCTCAGCATAGAATGTATAATTGTTTATATGCCAACCTATGCCATGAGACCAGTTAGTTATCTGTGATTGATATATTTTCTTTCTTGCTGTCAAAGAAGATGTTACCTATGAAAATAAGACCTAGATTAGTTAATCTACTTATAAATCTGAAAATAAACTTAACCTTATAGAACTCACACAACACCCAGTATCGCGGTATGCGCATATCCAGTGGACAAATAAGATGAAACTGACATCTTAGTCACCATTCCACGGGTATGTGAGTGTTTATTTAGTGGTTAAAGTCTTTGATTGTGTATAGACGCTTTATATATTATGCCTATGTAGCTGGCTACAATTTTGTGTAATTTTCGACAGAACCAAACAAAAAATAAAATAAAAGTACTCTGTACTTTAAAAACTTAATAAAAGTAAATTCATAAGCACGTATCACGTATATACATATATATATATATATATATGACTTTGCTATTCATAATTTTAATAAATACAGTTAGAATAATATGGTAGCTAATTGTCATGTAAACTATTTTATATTTTACTAACAGGAGTAAACGGCATTTACAGGGAGAAATGGTTGTTAGATTTATTTGTTTCCGATCCAGTTTATTAATTATTAACCAATCAATTTTTTTTAAATCTCGGTTTTGAGGTACAAATGTTCGTGCACAGGGGTTTCTAATTTCAGGACTCTGCGTGCGCTAGATATTGTTTCAAACTAGCAAAAGACTATATTTATTGTGACCAAAATTCGAATTTCAAATCTTACTTTGGTGCACTGTGATTGGTTATCCCAATTTGTTCTATTATTCTTGCTTATCCATTATCTTTCAATTTGAATGTGGATCATACCTAAAAATAGCAGAGTACTAATATAATGTATATTTTATTTTACAGATATATATATATATGAACTTAGTAATTTCATATTTATACTACATTTTAATTAAAAGGGATTTTTTATTATTATGAATTTATGACACATTCCTTTCAACCCAACACGTGTGTCGGCCTTTATATCAATGTCTCTCTTATTCTAAAATGAGTGTTTATATTTCATGCTCGACGTTTAATGTAATTATTCTTTATTTTGTTAATCAATATTTATCAAGCCATGTGTGTTGTAAAATAACACATAATGTATCATTATAATATTAAATATGTTCTAATAAATTTTTGAAAAAATTGAAATATATTCTATCAGGCCTAATTAACATATAATATAAACTGGAGAAGTGATGTGTGACATGTTTTGACTAACATTATTAATTTATAGAGTACTTCATTCATTTTAAAACTGAGAGTTTATTATTTTTGAAATAAAAAAATATTAATTCTGAGGCAAATATTTGAAACATTTGGTTTTATTAAAAAGTTGTGAGAAATAATAAGGATTCATAAATTAATTTGATAAAATTTAATGAGCAATATTTATTCAATATTTATATCTAATTAAATATATGTACTTTTTAAATGTAACTAAACCACTTGCTCCATACCTTTCTACGTAAAGATTAAATTTAAAATCCTACCGTGATTTAAAAAAAATTTACTGGTTGATTTTCTAAAAACAAATTACTTAAGGATCTTAAAAGCTGCTGAGAGATGATGAATTGTAATTACAGTGCATTTCTTGTTAGATGGTTTTGTTAAGTAATTATTTTTAGTAGAATGTTCTTGAGACTATAAAAGGGTTCCTTTACATATAATTTTAAACACTTTGTAAATGGTAATATTGATTTATTTTTTTGATATTTTTATCGTGCACTTTCTGAACTGACCAATTATATCAGCACATGAGAATTTATATGAGCGAGAACTAAAAGGTCTACAAATTTTAAAAGGAACGTTATTTTCACATACCTTCCACGAATTGTTTACAAGTCACAATCGATTCGGACCAACGGCTTAACTCCCCCTGCGAAGGCTACAAATATCTATCACTCAAGAAAAATCTATCGACCTGAGCTAGGTTTGACCCACAAACATCGGTTCTTGTGACAAGAATTCTACCCCAAGACCATCGAGGTTATCAATTATGTTGATACTTCTTTATGTTGTCCAGGGTATTGATATTTATTAAAATTTTAGAAAATTGCAGTTAGTTCATATACTGCATGTTCGTAAACTCAAAGCCCAAACTACACATTTAGTTTGTTTGAACAAAAAATAATATAAAATTCATGCACATTTACATCCGGAAAACTATGATGATACAATTAAATTGTGTTCAAAATTTCATTGTACAGCACCGGGAGAACAAAGCTGTTCAAGCATGTGTTTACAACAAGTTGCATATGAGCTAGGCACGCGGCACTGCTCATGTAATAATGGCAAGCAATTTCTGTGATGTAGGACCGTCAATGATGACCCTCAGAACGTATTCCCATTCCTATATGGACTGTTCTGTTGTTTACAATTAATTTTGGCATGTTCTGCTGCCATGATATAAGATGTCGAGGCGTGTAGTGATGTGAGCCTAACTCATATGCAGCCTGTTGTACACGCATGCTTGAACAGCTTTGCTCTACCGGCGCTGTACACTAAAACTTTGAACACAATTAATTGTTTTTAGAATAATTTTCTAGATGTAATTGTATAGAGATTTTGTATTACTTTTAGGTTCAAACAATCTATATGTTCAGTTTGGGCTATTAATTTCCAAACGTTATGTATATTTATTTGATGGTGGTATAATTTATTTTTTGAACTGCATCTTAATACCCGTTTGGAATATGAGCATTTTAGTTATGTTAATGAATTTAAAAAAATTCATAATTGTTAGTATATATACACTCAATAGCGTGGAGAGAGATTAGTAAAACACTAAGTTAAAAACACCCTCAATTCATCAGGTGGGGAATCTAACTCCGACCTATAGTTACTGAAAAAGCAAATCAGATTAACCTGAAATATAGTTCATGACCCGTCGATGTCAGTGCATTTGACTACATATTAAACTATAAAATATGGCATAAAGTTTTTTTGGTTATTTTAGTTTATAGAAACTCGTTTCTGTGATTGAGTGGTTTAATGTGTCACTTTCGTGTTATACTTGCCTGTTGATGATGGAGAGGTCGAAGTTTTAATCCCAGTTCAGTCTACTGCGGGAAGTCCTCATAAAATGGTTTTCCACTCTCGTTCCCCTGAAAATGCGGAAACATTAATTCTAAAATGTTTCATTCTACATCCCTACTTCATTATAATAATTATTATATATGCATATAACCTAAACAGGCAGTAAGATAAGGATATATATATATAATTGTAGAGGTAAATTTATCAAGTATTTAAGTGATGGAATAATATTAGTTTGAAATATATTTTAAAAAGGCCCTTTTCAATCGTGTATCAATACATGAAAATTGGTTTTTTTTTCTTATTATTTAACCCTCTATATTAAACTATGTTGTATATAGCACCACCCCTTCTGTCTCTATTTAGATAAGTTTTTTGTTACACCTTAGGGGTGTAACTTTCCTCCCCTATACCCTATAGTACATTCTCAACTTTAAATGTCTTTCAAGGGTGTATTTATCACACAGCTCTTTTTTTTTAATTTCCGCTTAAGAATAAGTTGCCTCAGTTAAGTGCGTAAACTGTAAATAAGTGCCCATATTTGTGGAAAAAAAAAGGACAGAAGAGGAAACTCAGCCAACTTTCTTTAGCAAGAAAAGTGAACAGTATGTTTATTTGTAAGTGCTAAAGCGTTTTAAGTTAATAAATAATATTAAATATTTGATTTAATGGTTTGTGCACGTGAATTTAGCCTATTGGGTTGACGATATTAATTATTGGAAGCTCTGTTGGTTGCACAAGGAGGGGTTTAACATATTTATATTAGCATTGTGGTTTTCCCATCCTATTTCCACGCTACCATTTGAACGTTGTCACCTTAACAATCTAATATTTTTATTTAGCACCGCGTCTTACTACCCGTTTGGACTCTACGATTAAGTACTATTTACGTTAATAGTTTAGGAATTAGGAAGGTTGAATTTATATTAAGTGAACCAGCATTCGTATGGAAGGAGAGTGTAAAACCATTTAAGAAAAACCACCTACAGTTCACCCGACCTAGGTTCGATCTTCAATCTCTCGATCCTCGGCAGTCTGGCTCAATTTGAAACTAGTGCGTTAGCTAACTGCGCCACCGAGGTGGGTGACAACCTAATAATCCTTAAACCCTTGGAAATATTTTTCATCCCCACGTCTTACTACCTATTCGGTTTATATGTATGTATGAAAAATAACTTTAGTGGGGTAGGGATGAGGAAGGAAGAATTTTAGAGGTAGTCTACCAACATTTGCGTGGAAGGAAATTTGGAAATCATTTAGTCAAATCCACCCTCAGTAGTCTCAACTGGAGTTCAAACTTAGATCTCACCTTCTTCAGCAGGCTGGTCTAACGTGAAAGTGACGTCTTAGACCATTTGGCCACTTGAGTTGGTTTTGGAATCATTATAAAGCATTGTCTGATCGTCTGATCCTATATCTTATCTCGATCAGTAGCGTTTCTATACAATTATGTGATGATCCCTAATTACAGTTCAAGCTATATCTAAAACGCTTTCATAATTACAGTATATTTTAATATTCTTATTTCACGGTGATATATTTTTTTACCAACACATTTTACTACCTGTTTGGGCTATACACCTATGTACTAATTACACTAATTGATCAGGGATTATAGAGGTTTAATTTAGAGGAAATGCACCCGCATTTGGTTGGAGAGAGAGAGTAGAAAACAATTTAGGAAAAACCATCCTCAGCGCACCCTACTGGGACCTCCCCTTATTAATTAGTCTAAGTTCGGGTAGTTAGGCTATGTATGTTTTAAATTGATTTGGTTTTTTACTAGTTTAATCATGTAAATGTTTACATTAGAAAACAATATACCTCTAAAAAATTAAACCTTTGTATTATTAGTATAAAAAACTAAAACTAAACAATACTGAATATGAAGAGGTTCTATGTTTGAGTAATAGTCATGGCTCTCCAGATATAACTTCTCATAATTATTATTACGACCTAGGCTTTCTACAAACACATGCGGGTACATGTCTTATACTCTTTAATTTGGTTCGTAAATAACTATTGTGCCCGCTCTGGTGGCCAAATGCTCAAATGCGTCATTCTTGCAATATACTAGACCCTCAATGACGGGGAGATTGAGGTTCGAATCCCAGTGATGTTTAAAAAGGTTATTTTTACTAAACGGTTTTCCACTATCTCTTTACGCAAATACGGATACACTTCCTATAAACGCAACCTTCTTCAGCCCTAACACGTTATCATAATTAGTTTATGTTTGTACAGTAGAGGCAGAACGGTTACTAAGGCGTGGTGATAAGAAACAAAATATGGTGTTAAGCGCGTATAAGAATCAAAATATATAAATTAACCAGCCTCTTGGTGTAGTGGTCAGTGACCCTGGCTACAAACATAGGGTCTAAGGTTCGGTTTCTGGCTGGTATCGTGAGTATTTTTACCGAGAGAGGAATTACTCCAACGGTCATCAGAGTTTGGTTGATTAGGTATAAGTTAAGTTTAAGTGTTACCACTGATTCCACACCCTAATATTCACATTCACAATCATTTAAAAGTTTATTAGTACTTTATAATCTGTTCACAAACTGGGCTACGAGTAATGTAGACAAGACAAGCAGTATTTTTTTTAAATATATACACATTTAGTTTATTAATATTTAAATATGCTAAATGTTACTTTCCAAACACTTCAATATTTATAGTTGACTTATTTATAATACTTTGGCTTATATATTATTTTATCACCCCCGTTTTTAAAAGCGAGTTCACATATTTTAAATGTGATCTATAACGTATGATGTATAAATGTAATTTCTCGTCATACATTCCTAGAACCCAGTTTTCAATGCTTGTCGTTTTCATTTGCCAGCCTACACGCACATAATAAACTGGGTTATATAATTGTATTTATTTAGGGGAAGTTAAGTCCAGTGCCTTTCCTAACTCTTAGCCCATCTAATAATAAATAGTATACATCAATTAATACCTATGTGCTAAAAACTAGTTTATAATATCTGTACAGAAAAATCAAAAACATATGAATATATTAAAATAAAATAAATGACTAAAGTAGAACATAATAAAATAAAAAGCGAAAAAGAAAACATTAACGCACACAATCATTCCACACACAAACACATTCATTCACATGTCATTATACAACGCCAAACTTATATAAACATGATTAAGATATATTTAATAATTAAAAATAATCTAATACAAGCTATTAATGCTACTATTACTAACACAGATGGAACTGAAGCTAATTAGCATTGACGTGTTGTGTGAAGGGTTACCCGTTCGGGCTGTACGCACTTACGCTAGTTTGTAATGGTAGGCTGAATGTGAAATTAAATGGTGGACCTTCAGTTTAACGTGGAATCCGAACCACGGTGGAGGCCTGGCATTATACACATTCACAAGTTGTGATTAATACACTTTTTTTTCATAAGTGAAGGAAGGGTTTGGCAATCAGATAAATCTGTGCCGGGGCCGAGTATTGAACCCTGGACCCACAGCACAGAAGTCCGACACCTTACCCCTAGACCGCCAGGTCACCTTTTGTAGAGTCTATGTATTATTGGTCAAATGGGGAGTGGGTTGGTAAGAACTACAGTTTGAGCAAACACTGCTCACCCTAGCAACACAAAACACCACGCCACTGCTAATCTGCCATCTATATTAATGCCTGGCTAATAAGTCAGGTTTTATTTCCCGTGCTCCGCGTACTACCTACTGGTTGTACGGGCTATTCAAATGTTTACACTAAAATTGGATAAACTAGAAAGGTATAATTAAGAGTAAATATAACCTTACCGTCAACAGCATACCAAACATGACGATACGTATGTTTTTCTTTATCCACTTATCCGCTTGTATGGGCGTGAATATGCTGTGGCCATAGACGTATAATTGAGAGATGTATTTACGCTATATCCTGATTTTTTGTTGAAACAACTGTTTGAAAATTCAAAAATAATATCTTTGCAACAAACATTGATAACATATTACTATATTATAATCATTCATTATAGGTAAGTATATTATTTATCAAAAGTAGCAGCTGCATTAACCTGACATTATGTATGTATTTATTAAAATGGTTCTAGTAGTTATTCTTTTTCATATCAAAAATCATCATATATGTTAATAATCCCTTATCTAAAATATTAAATCAAATAAATAAAGAGTATTATGCTACTGATTATTTTGGCGGCCCCTTTATCTAAAAATTCACCAAACAATTAAGTGTGTAGAACATTTAGTTTACAAAGCGCTTTGCTTACTCAATAGTCTCTTCAACGAAACAAAACGAGGCAATTTAACGCCATTGTGGGAACAGACATTTTCTCTTGCATTTGAAATGATCTCCGGAGTCTGAGAAACAAACAAGAAAGTTAGTGATAAAATTATAGAACTTTGTATCGGCATCCAGTGTTTATTTTGTAACAAATTTTGCATATAAATAGAATGAATAAAACGTGAGGCAAAAGCGAGAGTGAATGTGTTTTTCTATTTTTGAGTAAACATGTTAATTCATCGGAAAGGAAAATAAGTAAAATACGTCTCACTTAGAATATTTTTTTAACTTTTATTTCATTTTATGAAACTCACGTCCTACTTTCCGTCGAGGCTAACCTTCACATCTACACAAAATATAATAAGGAAGGTTACAGGTACTAAGGCCTTAAACTAGTATTCACTGAATAACTGTATACAAGAAGGCTGAATTCAAATCTTGAAATGGGTCTACCGAAGTTTTTTAATAAATAAATATTTTACCAATCACATACCGTGCTAATTCATGTATCGTTCCTCTAAAAATATATGCTAATTATTATTATATAATTACTGTAAAGATTCGTATAGTTCGGAAGTATAGTAAGGTGACATGCAGGTAAAGAAAAAAACTTCCTGAAAGGGACACGTTTTAAAAAACAATATACATAAAGTGCTACCAAATTAAAAGAGATTTAATGAAAAATTATCCATCAAAATATGTTAATATATCTTTCTTACTCCTCTGTAGTGACTTGATACTCTATACATACAATATTTATATATTAGATAAAATAAAACTATTTTTGATATTCGACCCCTAGTACACTTCGTATTTGTTTAGCTCTTATTGCCAGAACAACGTAACGCTGCACCAAAAGTCCCGGATTTGATATCCGTGTGAGGATGTGTCATTTCTTGAATAGTATTTATTGATTTAAATTAGCCAGTGTATTTCAGTGGCTTCTTTTTGTACCGCGGTTTAATACCTGGCATGTGTACTAAATACACTGATGTGCTATAATGAGGAAGGTTAAATTTAAAGAAAGTGTGCCCGTATTTTATGAAGGAAGTATGGAAAACCATTTAGGAAAAAAAACATAGTTCACCTAACTATGTTTCTAACCTCAATCTCCCTGTCATCGGTGGTCCATTCTATTGCGAGAGTGACGCCTCAGACCAGAAATTCCCAACATAAGGCCCGTGGACTTGATGCGGCCCGCGAATAAATTTGTTCCGGCCCATGTACGATAAAGAGACTCCATAAGGTTCAACCCAACCTTCACGACCAAATACTTATAGCCAGCGAGTCTAGTTCAAACTCCTTAATGTAATCTCTACTTCTCTTTTTATCTGTAAATTCAATGGCGACATTAAATTCCAAACAACGTTAAACAACTTGTTCCCATCATTGGGTAAGTGTTAAGCCAAGGAGCTTCATCTGACAGTAGAATTTAAGGGCATTAGTACCACTGGCAACTCTAGAGCTTCGCAAGGATACATGACTTCAGCTTTATTATGCTAGTGTACGTCAAGCAGCCTTGTTGTGTCGGCACAGAAGTAAGCTGATACTGCGTGGGTCAACTGTTTGAACTTAGGGTTTGATAATTTCGTTGGCTGGTCAGTGTTGAAGCATCAGAGTAGCA
>CABFVX010003316.1:0-43400 GCA_902151425.1 Timema shepardi
AATATTGTAAGTAGAGTTCTAGCATCCCAGTATATTAAATAGGCACTGGGTTATTGTAATGGATAAATAAATGAATGAATGAAATGTACAAATACATACAAGAATGTTTTCTCAAATTGTAATTGTTAGATTAGTTCTGGGCAACAAACTTTAAAGCTGAAGGATGGCATTGAGAATTAAATATAAGAAAAGGTCATCAATTAGAATATACATTTTAGGGATACACAATGTATTATTTAAAAATATTACATGTAGGCCTCATAATCATAATCATCAACTGTTTCCAACCTGTGATTGGATCAGTTTAGTAAAATGCCTCCATATTCCTCTATTCTTCCATCACTCTTCCTCCTTTAATTTTTTCCATTCTTCTCCTCTGACTTGAACACTTCCTGTTATCTGCTCCTCCCATCTCTTTTTTGGCCTCCCTTGTGGTCTTTTCCCCACATACTTCATTTCCAACATTTTCTTCACTATCCTCTCTTTTTCCATCCTCATTACACATCCATATCATCTCATTCTTGTTTCCTCTACTATCTCCTGTAATCCCTGTACCCCAACTCTGCCCTAATAACTTCATTCCCATCGCCTCCACTTTCCTAATCTGCCTTACATACAATGCCCATGTTTCTGCTGCATATGTGACAATGGGTACAAAGTACACCCTGTACAGTACTTCCTTACACTTCAAGGAACTTCCATTCTCCATAGCAGGTCTCTTACACACCTATAGAACAACCCTCCTTGCTGTCCTTTTCTCATTAAATCCTCTCTCCTTCCACCTTTCTCTTCAATCACACTTCCAAGATATTTTAGGTTCTGTACTTTTCTCAGCTCTAAGCCATCCAACTTTATAGCTTTATTAGGCCTTACCTCTTCCTTGTCATTACAATCACTTCACACTTTGCCATGCTAAATTTCATTCCACACTCCTTCACTTCCTCATTCCATTCTTGTAGTTGTTCTTGTACTTTCTCTTCCTTCTCTCCCAATACCAGCAAGTCATAAGAAAACATCATGGCCTTCATTCTTTCTTCCCTGTGTTTTCCTGCCACTTTGTTCATGACCATTTACATTACCCTTACAAATAGTAATGGTGAAAGGACACTACCCTTCTTTACTCAATTTTTTATTTGGAACCACTCTATTCTTCCACCCTCCATCTTAACACAACTCCTGTTATCCTAATACATGCTTTCCACTCTCATTACAACTCCTCTTTCCACTACGGCTTCCTCCAGTGCTTTCCAAACTTTATTTCTATCCACATTATTATATGCCTTCTCCACATCCATAATACCATTACCAAGTCTTTCCCATATTTATACCTTCTTTCCATCAGCTGTCATATGGCAAAGATTAAGGCTATTGTAGACCTCTGTTCCCTAAAGCTGTGGTGTTCCTCTCTCCACCCTCCTTTCATTTTATTTCTTATTCCCTTATCCAGTATTTTTTCATATATTTTTGTACAGTGACACATCAGAGCTATCCCCCTATAATATGTACACCTCTTTTTGTCTCCTTTCTTGAAAATAGGTATTATAACTTTCTTTTTTCCAGTCTTTCAGTAGCTTGTTCTGCTTCCAAACCACTCTAAGCACCATGCATAACCCTTATATACCTGTTTCACCTGCTGCTCTTATCATTTCCACAGTCAGTTTTTCCACACTCAGTACTTTTCTTTGTTTCATCCTCTTTAATGCGTCCTCCACCTCTTTCCATGTGGGATCTCTTTCTTTCTCTTCTGCTATTTCTTCCTGCTCCTCTGTTTCACTCTCATTCCTTTCCTTTCCCAGGTTGAACATTTTCTCAAAATATCTCATCCATAGTTACTTTTCTTCCTCTCCTCTTCCGGGTTGAACATTTTCTTAAAATATCTCATCCATAGTTACTTTTCTTCCTCTCCTCTTCCGGGTTGAACATTTTCTTAAAATATCTCATCCATAGTTCTTTTTCTTCCTCTCCTCTTCCGGGTTGAAACATTTTCTTAAAATATCTCATCCATAGTTCTTTTTCTTCCTCTCCTGTCTTCAACATTCTTCCTTTTTCATCTATCATTATAACTTCTTGTCTTTTTTTTTATCTCCTCCTGTTTCTTACTTGGCTAGATAATACCTTCTTACTTCCTTCCGTGTCTCGTTCCAGAATTTCCGTCCATTTTTGCATCCAATCCTACCTGGCTTCCTGTACAACTTGCTTAACTCTTTTCTTCTTCTCCCTATGTTCTTCTTCTCTTTCCTCATTCCTGTTGTTAAAACTCCTTTTAAATGATTTATTCTTCTCTTCTACTACTTCCTTCACCCTGTCGTTTCATCAAGGTGTCCCCTTCCACTTTATCTTATTGCTTGTCCTCCCACAAACCTTAATATAATAATAATAATAATATAATTTATATATATATATATATATATATATATTTAAGTATGTAAATTATATTAATTTAATGTGTTCTTTGCTCTTTCATATTATGATGGAAATATAGTGAAGTTTCCTAATTGTCAATCAATTTCTACTCAATCCAAGGTCCATATCTTTTACACTAGTTGATCTTTGGAATTTATATTAAATTCCAAATTTCAATTCTGTTCCACATTGAATTTTATGATTATATTATGTATATTATAAATTTTATTATAATTTAAAGTAGTGGAAGCATTTTACTTAACTGACCCAGCCACAAGCTGGAAACAGTTGATGATGATACTTAATATAAATTTTATTATAATTTAAAGTGCTAACATACAGAGTATGTATGTCCAATAAGTGTGGAAATGGCTTACCATTCATGCATCTACAGTTATAAAAATTTTAATATGGTTGGCTCTTAAAACTGACAAAAATTTGAGAACAATTAGATTTAAAGTTTAGTTCTTTATAGTGGTAACTATAATTTTCAGGTTTTTTTGTGTGTCTTTTTTCAGGCTCGCAATATATTGGGATTAAGCCTTGGAAGCCGGTAACAGTGAATGCACCCTGTAGCATTAATAACAATTTAATTAACTATAAATATGCAGTATTAAGTTATTTTTATGTTGTAAAGTTTATCACTGTTTTAACTTGTATATAATTAAAATAAATGAGCATAACTAAATGTTAAAAAGTTGTTCAAATGAAAAAAAAATGACTAAATAATAAAACCTTATTTATCACAGCACAATTTGCTTGCTTCATTTAAACAAAATCTAAAATATTTACAAATACTGATTCAAGATGATCATAGCTACAAACATAGTAAACACCTTTAGTCTGGGTATTCCAATGGCAAAGGGTGTTCAGAAATGTGCTGTTAAGGGCTTCACACACGATCAGTCTGAATTGAACTGAAGCTTCACTACACGTCAGTCCTAAATAAAGAGTGGTTGATGCTGGACCTGATTTTGTGTTTGGCTATAAAATGGAAGAAACTTTGTACTGCAAATTGTATATATTTAGGGAAAGCGGATATAAAAGAAAAGGTTGGGTGAAGGATTGGCTACAAAACTATGGACATTATTCCTATATTAATATCCTGCAAGAGCCAGAAAGCCACTTGACACTCAAAAGCATGAATGCACAATAAAAATAAGTATATTGAAACAAATCTAGTTCTTTTCACTAAAAAATGGTAGCAAAATAAAGCCAGGAGATGTACACACAAAGATGTTTGCTCCACAACACTCTGTGGCAGACTGATAGTTTGGACTGACCTCCCACCTGCTCAGTTCGGCTTGAGAACTCCAGTTTGATGGAAAGTCATCAATCCATCAGTTCTGGATGTCTTTGATTACTCACAGCAGTTCAGACTTACCATGTGTGGGGTCCTTTACCCTGTTGTGGCACAGCAATACTGACAAAGTGAACTTCAAGGTCTCCCTGTGACATGCCCCATCCTATTCCTGCTGAAATCTTTCAAAATAAACACTGTATATGATATATATAGTGACATTATATACACACCTAATTTTCTCCTTATATGAAACCTCCATATCACCTCACATCAAATAACTTCATGGTGTGAGCCCACCCACAAGTGAGCTCTATCGACCGAGTGGACACAGCCGTCAACGATGCTAATGTCAACATTTGCGGATAGAGGCCATCATATGGTCAGCAAGAGGCCTCCAGCCATTAATCTCACTTTTCTAGACTGGAGCTGCTACTTCCTTTATTCAAGTATCTCCTCATTTGTCCTGATTTTGACCCTATTCCAAAGCCACTGGTTTACAGATAAATTTTGGAATCGCCAAGGACAGAACCCGGGACCTATGGATCTGTAACCAGGAACCAAGATCACTAGACCACAGAGGTGCTCATATAACCTCACATCTGTATCATTCATATGGTTTGTACCAGAATATAAGACAAACCCAAGTTTGCCAAGGTTGTTTTGGTGTTTCTGAGCAAGGAAATGTTTTCTCTTGCACTTTTCTCTACATTCGTCACTGTTTCCAGCCTGTGGTCAGTTTTTATTCAAGCCATATTATATTAGCCAGCCACTACTGGCTTGCTAGGCCTTTTGTAGCTTCAGATGCCTTATAATCTATGTTAAGACCAGGACAAGCACAACATCCACTCCCCGGCCGTTAATTTATCATTGTGAAAGGGTAAACCCACATTTCACCAATGATAAATTTTCGGCCACGTCGGGACCCTTAGCTCAGTGGACAGACATGATACTGACAGAGATAAGGTGTATTGCACTAATGTTAGAAAATACTTGTACAAGTGGTTTTTTTTAATATCATAGGGACACAGCTTCGGTCCCTTTCCTGTCCTCTTGTTTGCTGGACTTGGAGTGAATGAAAAGAAGAGGACATTTAAGAAATTTAGTCACAGCTAAAGTCCATTTGCCACTGGAGTGGTGGTAACCAACCACTAGCAGACGTTGTTTATTTCAAACATTGGTTGAAAGGCACAATCATTAACTTTTTTTTTTTGTGAATCCAACTGAAAATCGTTAGTATGCCACCAACCACCTTTGTTTCGGCTGGTTTCGCCATCATAATTTATGAAGAGAGCACGGCCTTTTTGAAATTCTTATTTGTAAAGCATTTTTAAATGAGCCAAAAAAATGCTGCTTAAAAGAAAATCTGAACTTTTATTTTCATTATTGTAGTTCATGTTTCCAAATGTAAAAATGTTTAAAAGAAGAAAATCATTACAAATAAATTGTTGTCAAACGAAAAATGGCACCAAACATTGAAAGGAGGTTTGAATGGCAAGGCCTATATACCAAAAAACTATTGGCCTCAAAGTTCAAAATTAAAACACAACAAAACACATTTTCTATTCACGATAGGTTTTTACCTGGATGACAGTTCAAAAATCATATTTTTAGGTTTTGGGTTGCCAAAACTTGTAAAAGATCACTGTTTTGTTATAAATGTTAAGTTGTTTAATTAAATGATATATTTTACATTTAAAATAACGTAAACTTAAGTTCTTTAACACTATTTTATTTTTTAAATAATTTCTTTTTATCCAACTCGAAACAATATTTTAAAGGTAATTAAAAGTACTTATTTTTCGTTTTGGAACGTTAATGATTTTGTGTAATATAGTGCACACATCAATACCTTTTTATACAGACATCGTATTTATTTGGAAAAGAGAAAATTCTTGTCATTTTTTTTACATACAGTAAATGAGTTTATGATTATTTTATCGTATTTTGAAATATTTAACTGAATAAAATATTTTCATCAACTGCGTGTCTGCATCATTGTAAAAAAAACTTACCCGCCTCGGTGGCTTAGTTGGCTAACGCGCTTGTCTTGTTGAGCTCAACCGCTGAGGACGGGGAGATCGAGGTTCGAATCTCGGTCGGGTGAACTGGGGGTGGTTTTTCCTAAATGGTTTTACACTCTCCCTCCACGCAAATGCGGGTTCACTTCCTCTAATTAAAACTCCCCAATTCCTAATCCATTAGAGTAATTAGTACTTAAAGCGTATAACCCGAATGGGTAGTAAGACGCGGTGCTAAATATTATTATTATTATTATTGTAAAAAAACTTTTTTACCGTTATGTTCAATCACATGGTTTAGATTCGTCAGTCACCATTTTGAATCTATGTTGGTTAGAAGTTTTTGTGAAAGTGGTGTTAATATTTTTTAAGTGGAATAAAACTATAAATAAACTTTGTGTCCGACCTCAAATAAATATATAAATAATATTGGCCTAAATCATTGTGGTTAACTATCACATTAATATATTACCATCTGTTTTCATTACAGTCATCCAAAGTGATAGATGTCAGCTGTTGGCGTAGTGATATATTAGGGACTACTTCTAGTAAAATTTCTAGCTGTCATTCAGGTAAACTTAGCTCGTGAATGACTTATAATTATGTAATTTTCAGGATACATCAGTCCTCTTCTTCAGCAGAAGAGAATAAAACACAGACTCTTATGTTTTACTTTCTTCTGCTGAAGAAGAGGACTGATGTATCCTGAAAATTACATAATTATGTGTTTTGTTGCGTTTTAATTTTGAACTTTGAGGCCAACAGTTTTTTGGTATGCAGGCCTTGCCCTTCTAACCTCTTTTCAATGTTTAAATTGTTTATTGTGAAAGTTTTGATTGCAAAAAGTGACAACAAATTAATTTTTGGTCTTGTAGATAATTTGGTTTGGCTAATGGATACATGAGTAGCTCTGGTAACTTTTGTGATCTATCAGCTACCACCACTCCAGTGGTGAATGGACTCTAGGCTTCATAGTTAGAGAGAGGAGAATTGCTCCTTGATCTTGTTACAATAGATTTAGTCTTCAACTTCATGCATTTCAAGCGTCTTTCTAATGTATCTTTTGTACTAATCATTGAAGTTTGCCCCAATCTGGGCATTCACAGGTTATTGTGTTTATTTAAGAGCTAGGAGTGTCCAAAGTTAGTGAAATATATTAGGAATGTTTATGCTAAAAAGTAACAATGTTTAGTGCCATTAATTAAAGTTAGCGTGCCTGTATTTGAGGTACATCACAATAACAATGGCTACAGATATTTTAAATAAGCTTATTTAAAGTTATTTAAATGTTGTGAACAAATATTTTATTTCAACCAAACCAGATAATATACCTCCTATGAGATAATTATTATGATTCTATACAGCCATAAAACTAGGGTATTTAAATTATCTGCTCAACCTCTAAATGTCCAACAAAGTTGTACACTAATGGCATATGAATGAGGAAGTCTGGAATTGAGAGAAACTGTACTTACATTAGCATGGAGGGTGAATGGAAAAAATCATTCTCAGTATAATTAGCAAAGATTTTAAACCCCGATGTTCCTATGACAGTTAAACCAGAGTAGATCATCCTGAAATGTTGTGTGTGCCCAGCAACACACATAAAGTTAACATTAAGTATCCAACAGTGTTAGATCCGCTTGACTCTGACACGAGAGTCTGAGGTTCAAGTTCTCACTGGGGTTGGTTTTCATCTTTGAGTGTTAGTGCATGCTACTTTACTCTGAGTCTACTTTCAACCTTCAAGTTGAACACATTTCTAGTTGACAAAGACTTTTTTTTAGCACCACATATTACTTACTACCTGTTCAGATAATATGCATACCAACATTTGTATGGAGGGAGGGTGAAAAACCACCCCGAGCACACCTGATCTCCCTGTCATCAGCAGTCTAGTGCAACAAAAGAGTGACGCCTTATATCATGTGGTCACCAAAGCATTTTTAATAACCTTCTATAAACCTCTTAACCTACTAATTATTTTACATATGTCTGTCCGAAAATATCTAAAAAAAATTATTCACAAAATATGTGTATACATGGCGTAATACTTTGGGTAGAATTACAATAATTTATATCCAGTGAAACTTGAAATGTATAAAATATTATATTCATGCTATATTAAAACCCCAAACATGTTTATCGCCTTTGATTTTTAAAAAAATGCATATATTTTTTAAATTCAAATTTACATGCCCTATAGCACTGGTTATTGAAATTTCTGCAATTTTTTTTTTCCTTTTTCCTAAAGATTCGCCCACTTTTAAATGTCAATCATTTTTCAAATATTTCACAGTATGAAATACTTTAATCAGTGCCTGACTCACTTCCAATTCACTGAATTAAATATCTACTTTTTATTCAGTTTAATTTTTTTTTATTTCAAAGAAAACAATCAAAGTTATTGTACTGTAAGCAGATCAAGCCGTTTATTTACTTTCTAACTAAGGAAATAATTATTCAGGCAAAAAAAAAGAACAAATTACTTCACTGCTCCTTGGCGGGACACGTGTGGTCTTATCTAAATTGTGAAGTCTAAGCTGCTATCTAGCGCTTTAAATGCAAACCAAATTAGTATCATAACTGCTCTCTAGCAGATGACAGAGCAATTACAAGCGATAAACAAATAGATTTGTGAAAAATAATTATTTTATGGTCATTAGAAATATAGCCGAGTATGTTCGAGACTTTAATTTATTGCCAAAATTAAATTTGGTTATTTCAGTTAAGAGGTTAAATAGATTGATACATTTTATAATACAATGAAACTAAACAATTGAAACAAATCTATGCAATGCATTAACCATAGAACAAAATAAATGTATTCATTGGTAACCAAGACTATCTTTTAATGTGGAACATTGAAACATCGAATTAAATGTAAAGACACATTTCAAGCATTGTGTGGATGAGCATACTGGACAAATCGGTTAAATGGCTCATTCAACAGCCCTATCTTTTAGTTAATGGGGGTGCATCTGATTTCAAGACCATCTCTCACACAGGTTCATGTGACCTGTTCAAGGGCTGAGAATACCTTGTTTGCATGACACCGTGTAACTTGTTCAAAGGCTGAGCATACCTTGTTTGCATGACACCGCATAACTTGTTCAAAGGCTGAATATACATTGTTTGCATGACACAGCATAACTTGTTCAAAGGCTGAACATACCTTGTTTGCATGACACCGTGTAACTTGTTCAAAGGCTGAGCATACATCATTTGTCTGACTCCTCATGACCTAGGGCATTGCCAACAAGCTCTTATTTTGTCAGCCATTAGGCATTTTGTGGATGTACGTGCTTTCTGATGATGAAAATACACTGTTCAACTGACACCACGTGACCTAGGGCATTGCCAACAAGCTCTTATTTTGTCAGCCATTAGGCATTTTGTGGATGTACGTGCTTTCTGATGCTGAAAATACACTGTTCAACTGACACCACGTGACCTGAGGCATTGCCAGCATGCTCAAATTGTTGTCCAATTCGCAGCTCATGGATGGAGCTGCTTATTGTTGCCGGGCATGTGTTGTTCACCTGCCCAACGTCCAGAATGTTTGAGGTGGATCTGCTGCATCCTTCAACCTTGACTATAATCTCTCCACCCTTGAGACAGCGGGAGGATGTACAACATGATGTTCTGGTCTAGAATGTGGACTCATTCATCACAGGCATCGCTTGTGGGAACATATCTCTCAAAGGTTATTGCGATTGTGGTTAAATAGCTACATACATATATTACCAAATTACTGCGATTGTTTCAAAATTCCTTTTGGTTTAGTCTAATTTATTTGTTTGTTTAAGTTGAGATTGATTTATATTTCATAAAGGGAGATGTTGGCTGGTGAAATAATACACCAAATTGTGTAAACCGATAGTCCCCCAAATGGAAAATTATCTGGGGAGAATCCTAAACTGGTTTGTACCAATATGAAAGTTGTATATTCTGTGTGAGTTATGTTAGAGGTTCCGTAGGCTCTGTTGTGTTTCAAAGGGTAACTTTGTGTTAAAATCTTCAAAGCATCTACTTTACATACATTATTTATATTACATACTTCACTAAGACATTTTATATAGGAACTTAAAAAAAACAGTGATGTTGATTGGTGTTGTCGTCTTGGACCCAGGATACTCCATTACTATTCTTCTATTCCAATTACTGTTTCTTGGACGTCTCGGTTATTTTTAAGCCGGCCATTAAGGTACTTACACTTATAATGCTCACTGTATAGTATGAAAATAAAAGGCCACTGATAAATTGGGAAGAGCCTATGTGTTTTGTTATTTTTAATCGAGTTTCACTTTTAAAAGGTCTTGTCTATGCACTGAGATTTGTGATAAGTTATTTGTTAGTAAAATTAAATAGCCTAGGCATACTTTTTGTAATAGCTGATCAAATACAGTATACATACATATTTAATCATTCTTACAAGGTAAGCAAGAAAATGTGTATACAGCTCATAAAAAAACAACTCCGTACTTAATCCATCCTCACTAAATTTCTCCACACTTCCCTATCCTTGCATACTCTCTTCGCTTCAACAACATCCATACACCGAGTCATACGTGCTCTTTTATTCTTAAGACTATTAATGTTTCTTTTTTTCACACATTAGTCTACAACATTTAGCCACGTCTTACATGGTCTACACCCTCCTTTTGATCCACACACTCTACCTTGATATATATACTTCATCACTCGATCCACATTCATTTCACATTGACCTATTGGATTTCCTTTTAATACACACCCATTCATTATTGACTCTGTCCATACAAGTTTTTCTACATACATTTCATATCTCATTCCAACTGCCGAGTTTCTCCTGACAAACCCACGCTTCAAATCCATTAAAACACTTTTATCTACGGTAATCTTTGGCTCCTCATTCTCTGCAATAGTCCACATATCCAACTACTTTCTGAGATGCATTCACCAGTCTGTTGATTTCACCATCCATCCTTCCATATTTACAGAGCATTCTACCCACCTCGGTGAAGTAGTTGGCTAACGAGCTAGTCGTGTTGAGCTCTACTGCTGAGGACGGGGATATCGAGGTTCGAATCTCGGTCAGGTGAACTGGGGGTGGTTTTTCCTAAATGGTTTTCCACTCTCCTTCCATGCAGATGCGGGTTCATTTCCTATAATTCAAACTTCCCAATTCATAATCCATTAGCGTAATTAGTACTTAAAGCGTATAACCCGAACGGGTAGTAAGATGTGGTGCTAAATATTATTATTATTATTATTATTATTATTACAGAGCATTCTGCCCAGATACCAAAAGTCATGCACTTGTTCGATAACGGTTTACTATGTATACTAAGCTGACTATCATTTCCTGGTCTATCCTTATCAAAAACTATCATCTTAGTTTTGGGGATATTTATATGAAGATGCATTCTGACTGTTGCCACATTTAAATGATTTAATGCATTCTGTAAGTCATTTTCATTCATTTTTGATTTTGATGAAAATTTGTGTGTGCATTCCCCCTACCTCCTAGACCTAAAAAATGCTTTAAAAATATAATTTTAAATATTATACCCCTTGAATATAGTCTAGTTGTTTAGTGGCCGGTGACAGAACAGTTGTATTTCAGAGTTTTTTCTTATGAGCTATAAATGTTTTCCTATCAAAGCTACAGAGCTCAAACTTAGCTCATTGGAAAGCTAAAAGAAAAAAATATATATTTATGTGATATGAATAGATTTTTAAATTTGAAGTGAAAGAATTATTTTTTCAAGGTCAAAGTTTACCACACAAAACTCATTTTTGATCACTTTTGGAAATTTAAAACCTCGTCAAGGGTTTGGAATAACAGGTCTACTTTTTTTTCCCTAATATAAATGTTTATGAATAGGCCTACATATCGTATAAAAAAATTGGCTTGTTACTCTGAACCCTTAAAAAGATATAACCACCAAAAGTAGCCAAACTGTCTTAAAAATCCAGTTTTCAAGGCTAAAAAAACACATTTGGAGGGAGGAGTATTTAAAAAAAATCATGACTGATCTAAAGTACATTTTAACAGCTTTCAAACAAAAAGATTTGTTATTCAAAGATGTTTGGGAGCTATTAGAGTTTACATTTTCAAAAAATTGCACTTAAACGGAACAAGTAATGCAATACAAGTATATGCTTCATTTTCTGAAGAAAAACAAATTTTGTGGTAAATATGTATGGTAAATATATATATATATATATATATTCCCTATCATATACTTTCAATTGCTAGCTACAACAGGAATGTGCACATTCAAACATGTCTATACTTGCTTCTTGAACTTTGGAGGAGTAGGTGCTAGGCAAAGTGTTCCTGCTGCAAGAATCTTGTGAAGTCCATTTCAAGATCAAAATATGTACATTATTATTAAAGTAAATCATAGTAAAATACTGGGCTTGCTAAATTAGATGTGAAGTCAAGACATGAGATTAATATTTTTATTGGAATTATTATGGTAGTAGAGATTTGTTTTTTTTTGCTGCAGCAGTTTTCATTCTTTTAGATAAGATTTATAGTTTGGTCATAAAATAAGTGTTTATTTTGTTTTACAGAAAACTATGGATGCGGGAATGGTATCCTTTTTCCACACACCAATTCATATTTTTCTTTTCACACCACGAAGAGGACTATAACATTACCATAGGCCTACTTACTACCCGCGCTCTCTATGTCTATCAACTCTTAACAATTTTGTGGGGGTTACACAATAGACTACCTATATTTAATTTCTTAGCAAATTAGATAAATAAATATCAGAGGGAAATATTTAGAGATATAAAGAAGAAAAAAAGCAATAATGCATAAAAAATTATATATCTTTAACCTACTATTATTCTTTACATAACTTATAAATATTTGCTGTAATTTTTCTTTTTGTTGCACCATGTAGGGCCTACCAATTTAATACCAAAGTAAGTTAATAATCGAGTTATTATTTTTAACCATAAACAAAATATTTTGTTTCCAGATATACAATCTTAAGGTAGTAGTTTGGGGAATCTAAGAGAAAGGGCCTGTGTTTTCGCAGCAGGCTGTTTATAGCAAAACGTTTTGGCCAAATAAATAAAATAGGCTACCTACCTATTTCTCCAGTAGAAATGAGTTTAATTTTCTCCACATAGTGACCTCAATAACTAGGGCACACTTTAGAAATATTTGAGAATTTTTAGTGAATATCTGCCAAGGGTCTCTTAGAGAATTAATTCAATAACAACCTTTTATTTTCATTTAAAAAGTTTAATCCTCAAGTGTTATGCTCATGACCAGGACCCGGACATGTCATATTTTTATTGGCTCGTCACAGACAATGCTAATAAGTAGGCAACATAAACTTTGTTCATGAGCCCCTTGTTGTGGAAATGTAGGCCTATATTTTATAAAAAAAAATCATTTTGGAATTTTTGAGTCATTTTAAGGTAGTTGTGTTGAATACTGAATACGTATGCCTATATTTTTAAATACTATCAAAAGACTATTATATAGATGCATACATTCTTAAAACATATTTATTTTTGACCCACAGTTGTCGGAATAGAAGGATAATTTAGGCAATGAACATTGCAATTGTAGATCCTCTTTGCCCGATTATTGCTTGTACAGTTGTAAAAACCACATTTCTGGTTAAATACTTCTACTAAAGGGTTGTGTTGGAAGGGAAAAGCTATTACTTCTGAGGCAGATATTGTTAAATCAATATTTTATTCAAGTCTTAATAGAATGTGGCAATATGAGTTTAGTTGTTAAAAGGTTTTTCATTACATTTTACATTTGTAAATTAAGTTATGTGTTTTATTTAGTTGTATGAATTTATTATGAGTTTTTGTTTGTATTTTTAAATCATAAAAATCCAGGCCCTGCTCATGACATATATTCAAGAACTGTTGATATCACCCGATCTAGACTTGTAGGCCCATACCTTTGGGTGTGAACAAAATGAAACTTATGTTTCTACTGGAACAATGTTATTTATTTTGGCCTAAGTTTTGATGATAAAAGCTGCAAAAAATACTGGCCTCTTCTTGCGCCCCCTACACTCCCAACTTGAACAAATCAGGGTTTCCGTGGTGATGTAAACAACGAATGACTGCACAGATGAGTTACTGCGCACAGAGCAGAAAAGATGGAAATTCAATAGGAAAATATTGTTTTCATTGGAAGTTACTAGATATTTGTGAACATCCATGATGCTTAACCTTTAAAATTGGAGTTAATGTTTGTCAAACAGCCTTTCTCTTATAATAGTAATCAATATATTAGTTATGGTATTAAAAATTAAGTAGGCCTATCTAAATTACTATAATAGGACCTACTAGTTTAATTTAAAAGGAATATTTTATTAGTTTAAAGGGAATGTGTATTTTATAAGGTAAATTAAATGCCAAGAATATGTTTAAGAAAATTTCACACACAATTTTTAACTTTAGCAAATTCTTTATAAAATTTGTTTGAAAAACAACAACTTATAAACAGCTTAAAATTTGAAATAAACTTACAATACATACATATTTAGAATTAGCTTAAAACTTAAATATTACCAATACAGAAAAGTATTAAATTATAAAGAAAATCTCACTAATTTTGTCAAAGGAGAGAATCAACAACTAATAGTGTCCTTCCTGTATGTAACCCTTCAACTTGTTGGGCAGAGGAAGTTTTTCAATATTGTCTACTCGAACATATTGACGTATAATAAACCTACAAAGATACTGCAAAGATTTCACTTCAGTGAAACGAGACAAAGGTTTAGCCAACCTGACAGGAAATGCTGGATATCCTTGAGCACGTGGGCGAGAATAGCAAAACACCGCTGATTCAGAGTTAGACATGGAGTGGTTGATAAGTTCTACTATACTAGAAAAACCTTCCTGACCAGAATTAGTAGAGTAAAAACTAAACAACCCATGACAGTATTCAATTCGAGCGTGAAGTGTTTTGCCAGAACTTCGGAAACTTACACTAAGAAGGTAATGATCCGCTGATGAATCTCTGACTAAAAATGCTCCATCTGGTAAATCAAGTAGTTTCTCTTCTGCTTCTTCTCTTGTTATTGGACCCCAGTACCAACCATATTTGGCTAATTTGAAAAGTTCACAAGTTAAACTTTGAGTTGGACTAGGTATTGACGTAGTTTCTGACGAATGTTCACTCGTATCACAGTTTTCATATTGAGCTATTCCACCTTCATTTGAATCCAAGTGTGTTCCAACATACGCCGTTTTAATGTTTGTTATTTTATTTTCCAAAGTGCCTACATTATCACTTCCTAAATCTCTTCTTGGTGCAGGAAGCGGCTTTAAATTGGGTTTGCATTTTGGATCCAGCCTAGATGTCTGAGGATCAATTTGAGTTAACCTATATATTGAAGGTAAATCTGGAACCCTGGTTGGTGAAGTGTTTTCTTTAAGTGTGTGAAAAGCCACCAAAGATTTTGAGTCGTTAATATTATCTAAACTACAAACAAAACGTAGAGGGGGTGGGATTGGTTTGGTCTTTCGAGCGTTAGTTGAAACAAATCCTTCAGCTGACGATTCCCCTGTCAATGAAACAGAGTAAGCACCTGAGGAGTCAATAACTTTGAAACTTTGCTTTGATTTACATTTCATAGGTCTTGTCGTTAAACTTGCTCTTATTTGAAACCTATTCTTAAGTGTTTTAAAGATACCAAGTTTGTGTTTATCACTTGAAGTTTTCCCATTACACATGGTCCTGTCAGTGTTATTTTCCACATGAACTTCAGTTTTTGGACACTTTAAAATGGAATTAGACGAATCGCCATTTTCATCTTCAACCGTTTCACAGCAAAATACACGAGTTCGAGCACCATTTTGCCTTGTACTCCTTCTGACAATCGAATCCCTTATATAACTTAAACTAATTTTCCTACTTCTTTTTGACTCTTCGATGTTTCTTGAACTCACTGCCATGTTATTAAATTAGTTAAATTTAATATAAATGACAACATTAAACCACACACCATTAAATACCAACATTTTGATCCAGATTAAACATCTACCCTTAAAAATTCCCTAGTTAGTGACAACATAAAACTAAACTACGTAAACTTTCCCGATTGTATAGATATTGACGGCCACGGCTTCTAGCTCATCTTAAGCGGATTTTTTTTAAGCTCATCTTGATAACGCTAAATAATAACGAAAGAGACTTTTTGAGATTTCTTTCCATCCTACACACGAGGATATCCAGTGGTTAATTGATAAGTCAGTATGCACTTTGGACATTGTTAGATATTTTATATGAATTTATAAGGAAAATCAGTGTCAATTAATAAATGTAATATAATATACTTCTAATTTTAATTAATTTAATATAGGTTTATTTATTTGGTCTCGTCTATTATATTTATCTATAGTTTAATTATTTTATTTTGTGTTGTTAAGAGCACTGGGGGGCAAATTTAGCAGTCGGCTACCCTGCTTTTAATACCATGGCCTTATTATTATATAAAGGACATTCAAATATCTTTGGAATAATTACCTTGACGACGATTTCAATAATCCAGTATAATACCTACAATTTTCTTTTTATTATTTACGTGACGAAGATATTTTCTATTGTACACCGAGGGAGCATTTAAGCATCTTTTTGGATAGGGTTTTGTCAGTGATATCTATAATATACTGGATTGAGATAAACACACTCACTGCAACGAACCAAATCATGCCGCTAAAGTTTGTCATCTGCTTACAATCTAGGGGACAGGTTTAACAGTTTCCTTCAATGTTCCTAAGCAAAAACGTGTTTCTGGTGAATAAAAGTATTATTGTTTGGAAATAGTGAAGTATTATACCCCACTTGACTGAAGACATATTTACGTTAAAGGATATACAATATTCACTTTTAAAGGTAATATTGTAAAAATAAAAATACAATCTTTAATATATTTAAATATGTAGCTATCGCCCATGTTGCTTATTAGCTTATATAATGGTTTCAGATACAATATTATATTTAAAGTTCGATAAATAGAATGAAAAAAGGTAGCTTAAAACTTAATTACATTCATATGAATGACAAACTTTGTGTATTAGTTTTAAATTCAAATTATATTTTGGATTGTAGGCTTGTAAGAAGTATTACTATATATATTTATTTAAGCTGATTCTTAGCTTATATAGCCTAATGCTTTCAGGAGCTATATGGTATTTAATAGTCTATAGGTCTAACTATAATGAAATCAGGTCGCTAAAACATCTTTACTTTTGTTCGAATGACAAACATTGTGTAGAAGTCTTACGTTCAAACGATCATTATGTTATAGGCTTGTAGAAAATATTATTATTTTAGCCTAAATTGACTTATTTAAAGAAACAAGTCATTAGTGCTGATCTTAGTTATGCACTTCAAACCTTTTATTAACACGTTTATTTCGTTTAATTAAAAATACATAAATATATCTCATATATTCACAAAAACTATTGAATTGTGTCGAAATGCCATATTGTCTTGTGTATGTATAAGAAAGAAAGAGATACCAGAAAGTTTCCTTTTCTCTTTCACAATGGTGTGCACACGACATGACAGCTCGAAAATCTTAGCCGCAGATGTCCATCCGGTTATATTTTAGAGATCAATGGGTTTTGTATGTGGCATGCAATCTAATGGTGCTGCCATCGAGCGAAGCCAACAAGAACCTCGAATATCTTCGAGTGAAAGGAAATGAAAAACCAACTATTTTAACTAGTTTCTCACTATTTTGGTACTAAAAGAAGCTTACTACATCAATTTTTAATTACCTTTTGTGAATCTTATATCTCCTAATTATGACTTTCAAATGTTTACTCACAACAGAATTAATTATTTTTCAAGTCTAATGAATTACCGTAACCTCGATTGGCAGTTTGCTCGGTTTTTTAAAGAGCCGCACTAGGTTTTTAGGGTAATATTTTCAAGGGAAGAATGCTTTCAGTCTGACGCCCGGTGGTAAGTTTGAGTTCAAAAATGTAAAGACAACAAGAAGTCAACGCCCTGCCAGAGCTGAAAATCCCGCTTGAGAGCTGCAAGACAACTGAGCAATGTATTAATAAATATTTAGTGTTTTTTGTTTTACCTTGAGAGTCAGACATTTGGCGAGAGCAACCCAAGATATTTTTATTTCCGACTATGCGATCAACTTTATTTTTAATACAGACTACACTACATAAATATATTCAAGGCAAATGTTCTTGTCAATTAATTAGCTGCAAGATTTGCTACTAAATTGATTATTTTCCATAATTAAGCGTGACATTCAGATAATTCTTTTTTTTTTTCGCAAATGCTATGGAGGCCATTTGAAACAACAATGCACACGTTCTTGCTTAATCATTATTTTATTTTTTACTTGTTTATATTTAACTTCATTTTATTTCAAGAATATATTATATTAAAATATTTTACTTAAAGATTATGATCCTAAAAAGGAATCCAAGTAATCATTTTCCACCTGATTTTGACTCTAATAAAGAAGTTTCCAAACTGGGAGGTACCAGTATCGGCCAGGGGAGCTGCGCACCTCACCAAGAATGAAGGATTTTTTAGTTTTTTAATTAAAAACAAAACCCACTAGTCACGTAGTAGATCCGACAGAGACACTTAACTGCACGTGGAGCTTTTATGAATCATGCACTATCTCTAACGAAATATTAAGTTACTACAGCAGTCATGGTTCTGTAGTGCTCAAGTGAATCGTTCACTTGACTCTGGGTTGGGTTTGAGTGGTGGTAGTAGGAGATCATGTGCTTAGGACGCTAGTTTAACAACTTGCGTAGTAACGTTAGCATTTGAAATGTTTATACAGTAGCCCCATGGCTTCTTTGGTGCTGACTGACAGCTCACAGCTGACTTCTGACGGTCAACATTTAGGTATAATACCTAAATTTTGACTATCAGAAGTGACAGCTGCTAAACACATGTTTTTGCAGATCATATGGTTCGGCGAAGGGATACATAATTTGGTCTGGTAACTTTTCAAAGCCACCAACTCTTAGCTGTGAGCTATCAGTCAGCACCAAAGAAGTCATGTAGCCACTGTAGTAGTGGTATAATAGTAATTGGGTCGTTATTGTGTGCGTTTCCATCATAATGGGGAAGTTTTTCTAACATTAATAAAAACGTTAGTTGGAACATATGGTGTCTGCCTCTACGGACGAATGGAAAAGAAATGTAGAAAATATTATGGGAGTGACCTGGATTACGGTTTCGCCCGTGATTCTTTTTCCCGTAAGTTAAAATAAATGAATGAACAGAAAGATACTTTTTATAAACACGTTACGATCCCCCCACTCAAGCTTTTCTTTTATCTTACAAAGTCGCATACCACATTGCGCAATGCAAAAAACACCATACTGTTGCAGAAGAACTGATTTTACCAGGTGCTCTGGATATGGTACCGGCTATGATTGGGGAGTTTGCTGCTAAGCAACTCTTAAACATACCTTTGTCAAATAATGCGGTCAGTCATAGAATACATAACATATCTGACGATATAAATGAGCAGTTGATAGAAAAATTAAAAGGCAAAAATTTCAGTATTCAACTGGATGAAGCAACTGACAGCAACAATGATGCCCATTTGATTCATTAGGTGCAGCTCATAGGTATAGACAATAAATTTGTTGAGGATCTGTTACTCTGCCAATCTGTTACATTAGGTACGAAAGCCACGGATTTGTTTCATATCCTCTATACCTCCATAACAGAACACCATATTAACTGGCCAAAACTGTTAGTGTGTGTACCGATGGTGGTCGATCAATACCAGGTCATTATGGTGGACTACAAGCTCTCATACTGAACAAAGTGCCTGATGCTGTGTGGACACACTGCATTATTTATAGGGAAACACTCGCATCCAAGCACGTATATGCTCCTCTAAATGAGGTTTTAGAAACAGTTTACATGGTGATGAACTTCATCAGAACACATAAAGGTCAGATTTTTTCAAATATATATTGATATGGGGGGTTCAGAACACTTCTATGCTCTACCATTGAAACTCTTGCTGGCTTTCCCGTGGTAATGTTCTGGCACACGTATATGAACTGAGGAGGGAACTGTATTCATACCTGCTTGAAGAAAATCATGCCAGTGCTGTAAATTTACTTAATAAAAATGACTTTCTTTTGAAGTTGGCATAACTTTCTGACATATTTGAAAAACTAAACTTGTTGAATATGTCCCTTCAAGTAATGAAACCCACATCCTGTAACATTCAGACAAAGTGTCGGCCTTCAAAAACAAATCACTACTCTGGTAGAGTAAAATAGATAAGGGTAAGACTGACTGTTTCCCTCTGCTGCAGAGCTTTCTTGAAGAAAATGAAGTTCAGTTGAATGAGGAATTGAAACGTGTGTTTCTTGAGCATTTTTCACAACTCCAAGTTCAATTCAAATAGTATTTTCCAGAAGATGTGGTTGAACACTACCAATGGGTCAGAGACCCCTTCAATGTAGAGTCCTCATCAAATTTCATTACTGCAGAAGTGGAGCAACTTTTTGATATTTCATCGGATTACATATTGAAAGCGAAGTTTATTTCTGTGTCACTGACTGAATTATGTAGCCTGATGAAGCAGGAATATCCAGCAATAAGTAAAAGAACTCTGCAAATAATAATCCCGTTTGCAAATCTTTATCTGTGTGAGGCTGAGTTTTCAGCAGTGTAAGTTAACAAGTACAGAGCAAGAGTTGATAGTTTAGGCATATTGTATGGCTAGAAGGAAATCATTTTTGGAAAGATAATTTTTGCTGGAAAATCTTTTAGCGCGTATCCTTTATTTCTGGGGAAAAATCCCTTGAAATCTGCCATGAGGAACATGCCGCCATCTTGGAAAAATTGTGTACAAAATTTCATTTTCTTATTTATCTCGTAAACCATTGCTCTTACAAGAAAAATAAAAGTGAATTAAAATAAATATATTTTAATTCTTTATAAAAATGCTCTTTATCCTTTTTCTCTATCTTGTATGGTTGAAAAGTTATGGTTAATAAATTACAAACCAATAATGTGCGAATAGTCTAGTTTATGCGCAACGTGTTATTTTCTTTATAATAATATGCCATACTCAAGAGTAGTTAAAAAGGAGGAATTCTGAATAATTCTCAGATTCAAATTAATTCATATTTAGCATATTAGTATATTAAATTTCGATGGTTTTTAATACCATAATTACAGTAAAAACCCAGTTTTAAGGAGCACATAAAGTTTATAGTTACACTATTAAATCATAATATTGTAATTGTCATCAGCTACTTTGTCAAGCATCGTCACTTTGGGTTGATTGGATTGGGGAGAGAGGAACTTTCTCCTCTTGTGAATCAAAGCTCTCCAGTCCATAATGGGAATCATCTTCATCAACACATTCAACCGTGTCGAGGTCATCGTCACTGTTTAGTATTTATTTCTTTATATTTTATTATTAATTTCATTATTGTTTACTTAATTAAATATTTCTTATATTCATTCATTATTAATTTATGTAATTATCACATTTTTATGTTTACCGCCTTTTCTTTCATTAATTATGTTTTTGTAAGGGTGGTACTATTGCTCTCTTGTATTTTTTACGCACGTTTCTTATTTAGTTCGCCAAGTGTTTTCCTCAAAGGTGCACGTGCGTCTCCACCGCGGCTCAACTCTTCAGTTTTTCTTAGTGTTTTGCACTCTCTTTCGTCAATTAAAATAATCACACGCTCATCCTAACTGGTATAAATGTGCGTCTGATCCGAAGCCTCATGATCATCCCATCACAACCCCAAGTAGGCCTACTTGGGTTACATCTTCACCGGATCTTCAGCATCAGGTAGGATCTGACCATGTCCACTTACGCACACATTAATTAATTCTCCCTCTCAATCAAATTAAAACCAGTCACCGTTGATCTCTAATCTATTGGCGAAAGACTCACCAGCAGTCCCGGCCTTACAACAGTCAGCACCGGAGCAAAAAACATAATATGTGTGCCCCCTTTCACCATTCCTATATTTTCTCCCTTGTGTATATATTTTAGATAATGGGGAAAATGCAGTTCAGGCAAAAATAATATATCCAAACACAAATATTTGGCATTCATACAAATACAATTCAATAACAACGCAATATAGAATGGAATGTCCGCTTGTCCGCAATGTAAAATAAAATGCATTCATGTCAAATAGTCAAAATAAGACACGTGGACGATATATAGCTCCTGGCAGATTCTGTTCCTCTGGTTCACACGGGTCACTTAAAAAAAAGGGTGCTTTGTGGGGTTTAAACTGGGCGAAGTTTGTCATAGTTGAAGAAAGGTCAAGGCTGCGGGCTATGCCATTTTTTATGGATAATATTGCCAACGACGACAGCCTCTCATCGGTCATAGTTGATTGAAGATAAGTCTTGAACAGTCTTAGCTCTGATAAACTGCGTTCACTACTAGCAACCGTCACTGGCATGATCAGCAAGATACACCCAGATGTTGGGGAAAGTAGTACTCATATTTGTTTCCTCTATGTGTTGTCAAATATTTTTTGGAAAAGGAGATTTTTCCATATTTGGAAATATATTCCTGAAATGTTTTAATTCGTCCCCAAGTTCCAAGCCGTTAATATCCAAGTTACTTCTATCCATAAGTGTGTCTCGCAGGATCACACACTGTTTCTATATATCTTTTCAGCTTCAGGGGCATTAGCATCATCACATTGAGGTTGGCACAAGTAAAACAAAAAAAAAACAAATACTTTGTGGTCTTCAAGTTTCTCGAACCGTCGCTTCAGGGATGTGAGTGCAGGAGTATCAATTATAACAGAAAAATTTACATTTAAATTGATTTTCTGGGCTAACATTTTCTGACTCATCGTTACATTCATATTTGAACTATCTTTTCTTTGTTCGCTTACGTGTCGAATATGCAAGGAAGGATCAGCTCCAAACTGATCTGTTAGTTCTTTCGCAATAATAATAGCATTTTCATATCAAACATGTCTATAAAAAGAGACTTTTTCACACAATTCTTAGTTAAAGAAGTAGCAATAAACAAATCCATTGTTTGAAATTTGTATCACCTTACTTGCAATGTTTACCTTACGTTTACTTCATACCATACAACCAAAGAAATCAAGAATTCAAATCTCATCAACTGATCAGCTAAAGAGTGTGGCTCATATCTCAGACCAGCATCTGCAAGATTATATTTAAAAAAATTCCACCAAAGCTTCACAAATATCCTTTATCTGATATCTAATAACCTTAATACTATCAATTTTGCTTTCATAGTGAGTAGCGCTTAATGGCTACACAAGGTACAAAGGAAGCTCTTGAGCTCATTTGAAGAATTCAAGCTTGAACACCTTTGTTTTACCCCTCATGTTGGCACAATTATTGTAGCTGTTCTCCACAGTCCTCTAGACTTAAACCATTTTCAACTAATGTACTTAAAGTAAGATCTGACATCCTTCCCCTGTACTTTCACTGGCATCCCTAGCTCCCAAATATTGTTCGTTAATACTAAGTACATATAAAGTACATATACAATTGATCAGCCATTAAAATCTCCCCCATCGGAATTAAAAAGAACATCTTCACTTGCTTAAGCCGCCCCAGTACATGGGCCTTACCATAAGGCCAACCCTTCTCCCAAGCACATGCACCACACATTGTTGAGCAATGAAGACTACTTTTTCTGCGATCGAAATTCCTTTCACAACCAGAATTACAATTGCAATGCACAAGATGGAGCGAATAGTCCGGTGCTGGGGGAAGAGTTGTTGGAACGGGTTGATATTTTTCATATTCTACCTTCCATTCCCATTTCCCCTCCAGGATAAAATTACCGTGACATACCTGAACTTATAACGTGATGAAGAATGCTTCACCTGCAGCTGTTATTTCATCTTTTGAATTTACTTATAACAGATTGAAGCACAGTATCATATTTGAGTCTATTAAAACCAGTTATGTGCCCCTATTTGTACGATACAGATGTTGTATCACAGCCCATCATGGCATGTATGAACAGGATATAATTTTTCATATTTCCCAAGCATTACTGCATCTTAGAGCTGCTACATAAAAAAAAATGTGTATTCGAGCTGTCTGGAATTAACATTTGCACCTCCTCGCTTGTACGAGCCAGGACTGCAATGAGTACTAATAGCTCAGTGTCTTCTCCCACCACAACTGAGTTACGCCTTTTCTTTGCTTCCTTTATAGCTGTATCTACTATCAGTGTATTTGCATCTGCAGAAGCACGGATCACAGTATAATTTGCTTGGCATAGGTAGTTACCAAGTAACTTCATAAAACCTACCTTATTTACTGCATTAGACAGAGGTTGATGTTTGGCAACAATAACATTTGCGGATGTATTGACTGCGACCTGTGCGGTTGATTTATAAGTGGCACGCCTTATATGTGCTGGTCTGATATTCATCAAATACAGCCATTTACATCTTCTGCATAGTATTATTCCTAACGTAGTTCAAATAAACTTCACATATTTCACCATGAGTTTCAGTTCACGGCTATGGCACTCTATGAAGAAAGTCACCACAATCAAGCACAAATCTAAGACTATTAGGTAACTCATTGCTACTCCTACACATTTGTTCAATCACAAGCCTCATTTTCGACTTTGTGCCCTTGTGGAGAGTAATATTGTCAAATAATGCTTGTGGAAGAGGAGCAAGTTCATAATTCAGGCACTCCTAGAGCTCTTGTTCTGTCTTCACAGCACACGCAATCCTATGGAATAGCTGATTTGGGTTTGCTGAAACAGGTTCTGAAAAGAGGACAGTTTTCCCCAGATTAGAAAAAGTGAATACTTGAGCTTTGCATTTGAGAGTTACATTCTGGAATTTTTTCTTCACAATTGTCTTGATGGCAGATTCTCCAACTTGTTTGGCCATATCACAATTTACAATATTATTCGCAACCGCTCCTGACAATAATGACAAAAAGAGGTAATCTAGTCGATTGAATGGAGAGTGGAGTTTCAATAAATAGATGAATGTATATATAAATAAAACAAACTAAGTATAAGGTGGCAGTGGTTGACAGTCTTCAATGGAAATGAAATTTCTCACAAAAACTAATAGCTGGCAAGATACTTCATTTATTAATAAGTAATGAATAATTTTAGTTGTCTTGATTGAATATATATGTGGTGCTAATGTATCAACAAAAAAGTAGAGAGGAGATGCCAATGGGAGAAATATTACAAGGAAAAAAGTTCATATTAAGGTATTTTTTATATTTCTGGTTAAAAATTAAACAAACTTTTAACCGTAAACGATAGAAAAAATGGCAAGAACCATTCTTATAGAAAATTTAAATAGCTTTCTTTTTACTTTCTTGTATTTTCCTCGTAAGAGGAGAGATAAATAAGAAAAATCTATTTCATCCACTATTTTTCCAGGGTGTTGGCACGTTCCCCACTGTGGATTTTAGGTGATTTTTTTCCCCAGAGATCAATGAGACACTATAGAAGATTTTCCATCAACAATAATTAGCTATTCAAAAATTATTTTCTTCTACAACTACTAATAGACACAATATGCCTATACTATAATGTTGAGAAAGAGATGCGTATTTCCATTTACAATAAATTGCCAAAGTTTGATTAATTGCGCAAGAAGAAACAAGCCCCATCCAATTAATGAGTATGAGGGTAAAACTAACTGCTTGACTGTTTTTTAAAAGTAATTTCTTATGCATTACTTTTTTTCCTTACATTTTTAAAAGTTTTTTAAAATTCTTTAAATTTAAACATTAGATTAAATTTTAAAATGATTTCAAGATAGTTTATGTTACTTTTATACTATTTTTTAAGTCTTATGTAAAAAAATCCGTTATGTGCATTGCTTTTTTACTTAATTTGTATAAAGTTTTTTCTTAATTCTTTAAATTTAAATATAAAATTTAATTTTAAAATGGTTTGATAAAGTTTATGCAACTTTTTTAGTAATTTTAAGTCTCATGTAAAAAAAATATATTCTCATATGCATGACATATGGATAAAGCTTGGCATATATTGACATAAGCCACAAATGTAATATTATTTGGCTCAGGGGAGGCATCATCAAAATTTCGATATGTCAAGGCAGTCGCGGACCCAAAATGTTAGGGAACCTCTGCTCTAATAACTTTTTTTGTAATTAAATATTTTGTTTTACCCGATACTACCCCCTCAACCCCCCCCCCCCCCCCCNCCCCCACAAATATAATTCCCATGTATTTTGTGGTCAAAGATAATTTTCTTTATAGTTTGTTTTTAAAATCACTGTTGCACTTAGTATATTAATGTTAGTTAGCAATCGACAATTTTATAGACGGATTGTCTATTGGCGCCCAATCCCAGAAATTCAAAGGAACTACACCACAACCGCTGTCGGTCCACAAGGTTACGACCAAATGTTTCGGTAACCTGGCGGTCTAGGGGTAAGGTGTCAGACTTTTGTATTGGGGGTCCGGGGTTCATTCCTCGGTCCTGGCACAGATTTGTCTGATTACCAAACCCTTCCTTCACCTCTGACAAGACCTCTTGTGAATGTGTGGAATGCCAGGCCTCCACCGTGGTTCGGATCCCACGTTAAACTGTAGGTCCTCCATTTCATCTCACAATCACCCTACCATTACACATTAGCGTAAGTGCTTGTAACCCGAACGGGTAGTAATACGTGATGATGATGACGATAATAATGTTACGACCAAGAAGAAGGTATTTTCAATAGTCACATCCACGGACACAACGACATTAAAGTTTCCCATTGCTCTACCGTATTTGATTTAGTAATCAGTTCACTTTCTCTCAACAGTCAGTCACAAATATTTAGTTTCTTACAATATGTTAAAAAGTCTGACAATAATAAACCTGTCCAAAACTTTTAACTACAGCTATTGTGCTGAGCCATTAAAAGCGCTATTAACTCATGAAATGCCGACGTGGCAAAATTGTAAAGCTTCGAAGTGGAATCACTGATAATAAACATAAACACATGACAGATACAGAATATTAATAGAAACGGGCTTCATAAAGGTAATCCTAGCTATGATTATAATCAATCATTAAATAAGGGAATGTGTTTATTTAAAGCGGGTCACTTAACTGATACAAAGCAGATGTGTGAAGGTTTGATTATTTGTATCATTTATAAAATGTTATGTCATACGTGAGTAGGTTTAACACCTTATGATATTAAAATTTGGCCCATTTTAGACCGCAACTTGAAATGAGATACCGCAGTCATTATTTTGTCAAAAGATAATGTATGGTACGACAATTACATTTCTTCTCGTGATTGTGGATGGATATGTGCAGGAGGAACAGTGGCGGCTCGTGGCTAAAATTAGTGGGGGTGCTGCTCCAGAAAATGTTTACCTTTTGTTTTAAAATTGTGTAAAAGGAAAAAAAAAAACATGTATAGAAAGAAAAAAAATTCAGGAACTTGATAAAATCTCAACAACAACAAAAAAAGCTTTTTTACTTACTTTAACTTAAATTGTTACAGTTCAAGCTTGATCTATTCATTTAAAAATGAAATCCATTCTTCTTGTTTTAATTTGCGCAAAAAGTTCAATAATTTTCTCCTTGATCTTTGGTTGACAATTGAGGAAATTTTTCTTCATTGAAAGTACTGCAAGCGCATTTAGTCTTTCTGTTAAATAAAAGAACCGAAAAAAAATTAATCGAATAGAATAGTTGGATGCAGAATAATAATAATCTAACTCTACACTCTTCTACACTTTATCACATTCAAGAATATGGTACACGGTTCTTAAGCACAACACACGCCGAGTAAAAAAAACTTCCTTCCACCATCACGCCAGAGCCGGCACTGCGAGAACACCAGTGCTTTCTCTACCTGGCAGTCCCACCTTCCTCTCCACCCCCTCCTATGTGCGCATGCGCACTACAATCTAACACCACGTCGCTGGCATTGTGAAGCGCACTGTTCCACACAAAGATTTTTGTAACTTTTTCATAAACTGGGGGATGGCTACTGAAGTACTGACATTAAGCTTAAGGAATATATATTGTACTACAAGAATAAAGAGAAATTAAAGGGAAAAGGACTCATATTAAATGTTATCGATAATATCAAGTGGAAATAGGGGGTGCTGCAGTTTCACAGTGGCTATACACGAGCCATCACTGAGGAGGAATAACAAAGTTTAAAATAATCTACTAACCATTATTAGAATTGATTGGTTTATTGACCTAGATCGGCCAAATCCGAAGCTACTGCCTTTAGCTGACAGTAACTACAGGCTCCGATATCACACAAGGCCTGTTTCAAATACTGTAGTCATGACGTCTTGTTACAAGTGTACCCTCAAATCTACCCTCAATAATAACTCAAATACATGCATTATACCTCAGTGAATGACCTATATAACCATCTTTGAGTTTTTTCTAAATAATTCTTACTGTATAACCTTGATTGATCATAATTTCTATCTCTATCAGTATGTGATATTTTTTGTAATCTTCTCCAGCACATGGTTTCAAACTATTCTATCTTTTTTTTTTATTAGATTGAGTAATATTCCATGTTTTACATCCATAGAGGGTCACACTCCAAACCATTTTTAACGATTTTTTTCCCCTAGCATTTACATTTATGTTCTTTAAAATAAAATAAACCTTTCTTTTTTGTTAAAAGCTTGTTTAATTTGTGCTATTCTAACTCTTCTTCCATCGGATATTGTTTTACTCCCAAATTAGGTTTTTTAATCGTGTTCATCCTCTTTTGATGAACTGTACAACATTTTAAAGTGTTCGCTGCAGAAGATCACTACTAATATGAGGAGATGTATACCTGCTGTAGAGAGATTAGCTGTCACCTTAAGGAAAGTCACAAGGTCCCTTTCTCACCTATTTTCAAGAATATTGTCCCTGACAAGTCTACAGAATGGTTCAAAGTCACAAAATATCGGCGTTTTGAATTTGGTATAGTCTCCAAGGACGAAATTCACTGTAGTCCAAGAGATGTGAAAAAGTATCGATACTTTACTAATATCGATATTTTACTTTCGATACAAGTATGTTTACTCGATATTTTTAGTGATATTAGTACTCACATTCCGGTATCGAATGAAACAACTTTTTTGCTATCTTCGCTCATTCTTGGATTAAATGTTTACTAGGTTGGGCCGTGGAGGAAGAACAATTTACACTATTTCTCAATCCTCACTCATTTTCTGCAGGACAAGCAAGAAGAAGCTCTAACATTCAATCCCTTTTAGCTATTCATAGTCCATAGTTGTTCTTTCATCTTTGTCTATCAATACGTTATACAGCCGCCTGACTGGTTGAAATACGAGTGGAGACCAGTCTAATTAACACCCCTTACTTTATCAATGAGCTCATTCATCTCATCACAAACTAAATAAAAGAAGATTTTGTAGGATACAATAAACTCAGTCTACTCAAGGTGCTCGAATCAGACGAAGCAGAAAAGTTTATGTGCAGATGAAGCAGGCCATGGCGTCCATTCTTCTATTGTTTGTCAATAGTTATAATCTAGCTAGATCAGAGTTAAGAAATGTGAGACGGAAAATTTTCCCTATATTTTTCCGGAAAAATTTTTCAATTATTATTTCTGTAAAATAATGTCAATTGATTAAATGGAACTAATGTAATCGAGATATGGATATCCCAAACATCAACGTTTATACGTAAGATTAGTTTCTGCTGAGGGCGTTAACACCAGAAACATCAAGCGAGCTTCAGTGGCTGCATGGTCTAACGCGCTACTCGCAATAGACTAGACTGCCGACGACAGGGAGATTGGTGTTCGATACCATTCGGTTGCACTGAAGGCGGTTTTTCTTAATAGTTTTCCACTTTCACGGGTGCATTTCCCCTAAATTCAACCTTCCTCATCCCTAACATAATAGCGTAATTAGTATAAAGGCATGTAACCCAAACGGGTAGTAAGACGCGGTGCTAAAAAATAGTAAAGAAACAAATTAATTCAAACCTTTGTCTGTCCGTTATGTTCATAAATCATACTTCAATTTTTTATCATCAATAAGTTAGTTAAAATCATTTTAAGGTTGGCCTCACATTTGTTTTCCGCCTCTATGCCCCGTGTTTTCTATCTAACCCTCCCCCACGGCCCCCCCTTCCCCTTCTTATTGCCCACTCATTTCAGGAATATTTCCCGATTCAAAATGTTCCGGAAAATTTTCATCTCTTAGATAAGAGTGCATAAACAACGAATGTATTTTTTTTAAATGGCATCTCTCAAAAGTAAATTATTAAAGTTTTTAAGACGTTGGAACCCGTCTCGGAGGCGTAGTTAGCTAGCACGCTAGTTTCTTGTTGAGCCAGACTGCCGCGGGCGGAGCCATTAATTCAACCTTCCCATTTATTATCCCATTAACATAATTAGTACTTAAGTGTATAAACCGAATGGGTAGTAAGACGCGGTACTTTTGAAAAATGTTAGATAGTGGAAAAGCATCTTGTAAAATCTGTTTTAGCATATTATAAACCATTATAATTTTCTGTGTTTAAATAAAAATGAAAATACGATGATGCAAATGTTGAGATTATTGTAACACCGCGTCTTACTACCTGTTCAGGTTATACGCCCATGTACTAATTACACTAACGGGCTAGGGATTAGGAAGGCCTAATTTAGAGTAAATGTACCCGCATTTGAATGGTGGAAGAGTGGAAAGTCAATAAGGGGAAAAAAACTCAATGCACCCGACCGGGACCGAGCCCCGGTCTCCCTGTCTTCGGCAGTCTAGTCCAACATGAGATTAGCGCGTTTGACCACTCGTACACTGAAACGGGTAAGAAATTATTAATACTAGATAAAAAAACTTTTTCCAGATTAAAATTTCTATACGATACTTACTGCTATCGATACTTTTCTTTCAATACTAGTATGGTATCGATATTTTTTTTCTGATACTTTTAATGAGTATAGTATCGATACTTTTGTTTCGATAGCACCTCCCTAGTCAGGCCTCCTCAAGTTAGCATTTAATTTGAAACGTTCAGAGAATAGTGAGCTAACACTTCCTGATGGTAGACTCTATTGAGATCCACAGCCAATAGCGTCAGCGAATTTCAAAGATATTCTTAAGTTGGCGAACAATATCTATCACCAAATTTACTTATAATCTACTTCCTTACAAGACAAAAATAGGTAACGTCACCTCTGAAAGTGAGATGAGGGGATGAAAAACATTTATGAATTACCATTAAAACATGATTATATATTTTAATGAAAATAAACTATAGAGTACAATTATTATCTATCCACATTTTATAGTCCATATTATAAGCAGAATAAAAATAAAACCTTGCAAATATGTTCAATTTTAACAGATTTCAGTGGAAAAAGGAGGCAGATCCAACTCTTTTTATATTATAATTTTAATAAATGAATATATAGCAAAATGAAATCTATAGGTGATTAGAATGTTCTGTAAAATTTAAAAAAATAAATATAGTATACAATTGAATTTTTGAGATAGATTTATATTGTTTCCCATATATTTGTAAGAGTGGAACCACCCCGTTTTTGAACAGAGCCCTTCAATTTTCAAATTCAACTATATTATGAGTTTTTTGTTTTTATTGATTGTTTATTTTGTTAAAAAAAATAGATATAATAAAATGTATTTTATGTTAATTTGTAAGATTAGAAGTGTGATTAAGAAAGGACGTCCATGGGTAGGATTGAAATGTGGAAACATTGAAATAATATTTATGATAAGAATAAGAATAAAAACCCGTAGAAAGTTTCAATAAATTGCATTTTTTTTATTGTAGTAACCTAGCACAACATTCATTCAGTGATTAATTTTATTTAGATTGTTCAGTGTTATATTATGTGTATTTTCTCCAACTCCTCTAGGGATTTTGATCATACCATTGTTGTAAGTACTGTCGTTATTAAAGATTAATATAGCGTTGTCCAGAAAGCGTTTCCGAGCTCACCCAGTGGTCTAGGGTTTGAAGAGGCGTCGTGCCACCATCAGAGCTAGCCAAGAAAAATTTAATTTTTTATTTATTTCTCCTAAGTATAAACCCTAGGAGTGGCAGCCACCAAATATAGTTCAAACCTCACACACACCAATTTTACTATATATCTATCTATCTATCTATCTATATATATAATAAAAATATATAATTTTAAGAGTCATTGTAGTCCTTTACTTCGTTTTAGGCGAATTTTATTAGACCAGGGACCATGCGGTCCAGGGGTTGGGCACATTCAAAATAAATATCAGCTTTTAAAACATGTTCAGATCATATCTCTATTTTGTCATTGTGTATTCGCCTACTTTCACGTTTTGTGTCATAATTTAAACCAATAAAGGATTAATATCTAAACATAGTCTAAGATTTGTTTACAATTCCCTGTGGTTAATTTTATATATACTAAAACTAACAAAGCTACTTAATAGATTCCCCATGCAAAGAAGAGGTACACTAGCCAGTTATTATTATTATTATTATTATTATTATTATTATTATTATTATACTATAAAGCCACATGGATGACTCACTCACTGACATTAATGTTTACCCAATTCCAGATGATCTAGAAACTTGAAATTTTGCAAACTTATAGCGTCTAGCCTGAAACCGACGGGAAAATTCCAAAAAGTTAAAAAAATTAATTTTCAACCCCCGAAAAAAATTCAAAATTTCGAAGCAACTTTAAAGTCGGTGCGGACCTTTCTTTGGAGGTCTCTTGTGGCTAAACGGTATAAAACCTATCAAAAAAACTGCTCTGGAATTACATTTGTTTACATCCACTTGCAAAGAAAACTCACTGGGGGTTTAGGGGCGGAGCTCCCAACGAACAAAGCGAGTTTTTAATATATTGACGTTAACGACTCATGCACATCAATATACATCTAACACATATTAATTTGTAACTATAATAGTAAGCATTTCACTTTTGTTGAAAACCATTGGTCTTTATATGTATATATATATTTAGCGCTCTCCGAGTCTTACAGCCCGTCCCTGTTATCAGCATATTTACGATAATGTGGTAGGGATTAGTAAGAATTTAGAGTCTATGTGGCCGAATTTGCGTGAGAGAAAGTTGGAAAACATCTTGTAATACACCTATTTAATATACTTGGCCAGTTAGTATTAGCTCCCAGACCTCCCAGGGTCGGTTCTTGGCTTATTCGACTGATGCATCCACAGGGGGCCCTCGAGTATTAGGGTCCCCACAGTGGGCCCTTTGTTTTGATTATTTAAATAAATTAATAAAATAATATAAAAAATATGAAAGAAGTAAAATGAAATTAGTTACAACATCGCTAGCTGTTCGATTAGTGATTGTTAGTTTTTTATTCTCCTTTACTTGTTTATTTACTAATTTATCTAAAAATTTCTTAAAGCATTGTAATAAAAATGTTAAAACTATGTTATATTTAATACGAAGACTATAGTTTATGCATAATGCATCGTCTATAAGTAATGTATTCAATCCTAAAATAATACGTCAGTCAATAATCTCTTTTTAAATAATTAGGTAGTTCAAGCCCACATGTCTTATTTTCAAGAACATATAAAAAACAGCTACCCTAATATTTTTTGTTAAGTAGTCTGATTCATGTAATCTAACTTGTTATGCGATTGGACTGCCTTAATATTTTATAAAAACATATTGGGGACTACAATTTACAATTCTTAGGGGTCCCCAAATTCCCTTGGACTGGCCCTGAGTCCTCCCCACCACCAGCCAACAATTATCAACGTGACGTTTATTCTTCATGTCCTAGCTGTACTCTAATATTTGTCAAACTTATAAGTTTTTGATTAGTGTTTTGTTCAGCCAATGATATGGTCAACAGTCATGATGGACCAATGTCCAATGAGGGACCAATGTTGAGGAATAAGACTGGGAGGCTGAAATAAGACAGGTCCAAGGAAGGTACGAGTAACTTGCAGAGTGCAGTTGGTTGTCAGCTCGTCTAGCAGCCGGTCGAGTTGGAGAGGTCGGTGTGCTGGAAGTTCACAGCCGGCTCACGTGTCGCGCTGGTGTTCGGGAGACAGCGCTCGCGTCTACGTTGAAACCGGGAGGGTAAGTAAAATAAATATATTTTATTCAAAAATATGGTTTGTTTTTACTAACTGAGTGGAGTGAGGTTCTGTTTTAAAGAGAACGCTTGGCATTTCATTCCCTCCCCCCCCCNATATGGTTTGTTTTTACTAACTGAGTGGAGTGAGGTTCTGTTTTAAAGAGAACGCTGGGCATTTCATTCCCACCCCCCCCCCCACCCACGATTACGGTCGAATTAGTGAACCAATTTCAACGAAATTTGGTAGCGACATTCATTGAACCTAGACCAAACATTATATATATTTATATAATTCTTCGTCATGTATTGCGATATTAAAGTTTTAAATACACGAACAGCAGCTATTTTCTATGAACGCTTCTTACTACCTTTACAGGCTATGCGCTTATATTATAATCATAACAATGAGGGGCAAGAAAGGGTCAAGAAAGTAAGCAATTTAGATGTAATCTACCCGAATTTGCGTGTAAGGAGAATGGGAAACCATTTAGAAAAAACAACTCTCAGTAGACTCGACCAAAATTCGAACCACGATTTCCCCGTCATCAGCAGATGAAAATAATTTTAATTAGTAGTTATCGGTCTAACTTGATCACCATGTAAAAATGTCAACTTCAAATCAAAGGAGAAGTTAATTCTAGGAACAAAGAACAAAATTAAAGTTCAAATTTTAAAAAGAAAATACAACATAGATTATTTTTATACAATTCTTAATATTTTTACGCGCAGGCACCTCTTAAGCTGGGTCCACATGTGCATTATTCGTCCACGTTTAATCATTGTTCGATATGACTCACGCAAGTGTGGAAAATATATTTGTTTTCATGTAAGAATAAGTGTCGTGCATAGCGAGGGACGATCATAGAGACGGTAGAATACCACATATCAAAGAAGCTAATAATCGCCTGAGAGCAGCTCATCTACGATTACCGAATATAGAATATGCGTGGACAGCAGGAGTGGCAGAACTGTGAGGGACTCTGCCCCCCTGGAATAACCCCAAAGATATATTTCAAATATTCTGATATTATCGAATATGAAGTTGAAAGTTGGTCTTAAATCAAACTCCAAATGACTTCTAAATGCATTCTGTTGTTAAAAATTTGCTGGAGAAAACCACTTAAAATAACTATTAGACTAGAGGCATCAAACTGGAAGAAAAAGTTGGGAGGAAAAATCTAAATAGCTTCCAAGATCATTAACATTTCAAAAATGTCTAGGGAAAGACAATTCCGAATTTTCTGAAATTTCAGACAGAATTCAATTTTTTTAAATTTGGTCGGTGGAAGACCACTTCAAAGATTATCTTCTAGAGGTATCTAACTATTGTAAAAAATTAAGGCGAGGATCACTCTAAATAACTTCAAGCGGCATCCAAATTTCAAAAATTTCTAGGTGAGGAACACTTTAAATGGCAATAAAAGAATCTAATTTTAAAAAATCAAGGTGAAGACTACTTATAAATTCCAGAATGAAACATTTTTTTTAATTATTAAAGGAGGGACAATCCAAATACTTTGTAAAAACTATCTGACTTTAAAAAATTGGAGAGGATGATCACTGTTTAAAACATACGTAAGATAAAATATGAATGCGAAACTATTAAATGTCTTTAAAGAGAAATCTAACCTTGTAAGTAGCTATGTTATTTATAATTATGACCCCCCCTATGAAAATGATGTAGATCCGCCCCCTAGGTGTAGCCTATCCGCTCTCCCCGACAATGTGTGTTATTCTTTATGTATCCCCCCTCTTCACCGCAACATGATAAGTTAAATTTAAATTGAAGGTGACGTGAGAAAAGGCCCCTGTTTTGCTGTTCTTATGGCAAAACATTTGTTTGGCCAAAATAAATAAGATATTGCTCCAGTACAAACACAGAGTTTACTTTTCTTCACATGTTAATATCAACAGTTCCTGAATATCTGTCACTAGCATGGTGGCATTATCTAACAAACATTTTAAATGAAGAGAAAAAGTTACCATTAAAGTCTAGAACACCCTTGACAGATATTTAAAAAAAATGTAAGGTCACCATTTGAAGAAAATTAAACTCTTATGTTTACACTGGCTCTTTCTTGCATTCCCTTTCGTCCCATGCATGTACAAGTTACATAGGAGTCAGGGACGTGGTACTGCACATGTAATAATGGCAATCACTTTCGGTGATGTAGAACCATCGTGTGTGCAGTGCCGCGCGCCTAACTCCTATGTAACCTGTTGAACACGCATGTTTGAACAGCTGTGCTCTCCAGGCGCTGTACACCGAAACTTTGGACACAATTTAATAGTATTAGCATAGTGTTCCGGATGTAAGTGTTAGGGATTTAGTATTACTTTTAGTTCAAACAAATTATATGTGCAGTTTGGGCTATGAGTTTCTGAAAACCCTGTGTGTGTATTTATAGTATTTATTATATAGGGTTTAGGAGTAAGGTGTCAGACTTCTGTGCTGGGGTCCGGGTTTCAATCCTTGGTCCTAGTATAGATTTATCTGATTGCCAAACCCTTCCTTCACCTCTGACAAGACATCTTGTGAATGTGTGGAATGCCAGGCCTCCACCGTGGTTCGGATTCCACGTTAAACTGTAGGTCCTCCATTTCATCTCACAATCACCCTACCATTATACATTAGCTTAAGTGCGTATAACCCGAACGGGTAGTAAGACGCGGTGCCAATAATAATAATAATAATAATAATAATAAATTGTATAGTATATAATGTTCTGTAATAGGACTGTTGTGTATTGGCTGTTATCCTAAGTTATAGCTTAGGGAACAAGTTAGACATGAATAATTTTAAGAAAATATACCAGCACTCCCTGGAAAGAAGATAGGAAGTCACGAGAATTGACCCAGCTATATATCTACCTTTTAAGAATCAATCCATGACTCCCCAGGTATGAGTCAATTATACTAAAACGCTCCTATCTTTACCTCGATCTACCTGTGAAGGATCGATCCCTGCCCCTCCAAGGTCCAAGTCATACACCTAACTTTAACTCTCATCTACGTTTGAATAATAGCTACAGTCAGTCCGATTTAATAAGGAAACTTTTTTTTTGACATATACAATCGCTACTAAAAACCTTTTTCAAATAACTAAACGTAAAGCCATGGTATCTGCAGCTGTCTCTTACCATTGGTATAACTAATAGGTTGACTACCTATGAAAACACTAATAACATAGCAACACGCTGTTAATGTTGACAAATAGTAGCTACATCACTGATTAGTTGGGGATAGATTCTTTTCTTTCACCACGGCTTGTCACCCGTTCGAGCTACACATATAATACGCTGATAAAGTATATATGAGTGAAGTGGAATTTAAGACAAAATGTACCAATATTTACGTGAATAGGGAGTGAGAAACCACTTAGGAAATAACACACACGGGTTAATCCCTCGGAGATTTGAGTCTCTTTTCCCCCACAACCAGCAATCCAGTACAACATACCAATCTCCCCATCACCAGCAATCCAGTACAACACACCAATCTCCCCATCACCAGCAATCCAGTAACAACACACCAATCTCCCCATCACCAGCAATCCAGTACAACACACCAATTTCCCCATAACCAGCAATCCAGTAAAACATACCAATCTATTTATCTTGGCCAATTTACGGTACTTCCCCAAAAATAACAATGGCTACCTATGGCGAGGAGGTTGAGGTTCGAACCCCTGTCATGTGTACTGAGGCATGTTTTTCCTAAATGAGTTTCTCTTCTTCCTTCTCACAAACTCGGGTATAGTTCTTCTAAACACCGCATTCATCCCTAAGTCATTAGTGTAATTAATTGATTATATCCCAGATGACTGGTATGGCGTGGAGTAAGGTTTCATTTCATTATTGATAGATTTAAAAGTGTTCGCTAAATTGTTGAATATTGACGTTTTCCTCTTTTGTAAAAACATGTGATTCCTTACTAATTTCCATAAATTTGAATACAATCGGCTGTATTGTGAAGGTCTCACGTGACTTCCGTTGTTCGAGAAAGGGCATGTGAAAGGTTTAATAATAACTATATCGTGTTTATGATGGCTCGGTGCAGCTTTGTGTCGTAAATAGTAACAGTGTTCATAATTTATAGATGTGTGCGCATTTTATTATTAATAGTTCTTTAAAAGTGTTCCGTGTACTCAATCATAAAATACATTTCAGTAAGTTTCTAATGTGTTTCTCTGACCAGATATTGTACTAGTGTCTCGGTTTCAATCACCGCATCATTAAATAATGTGATTTGTTATTTTTATTATTTCGCTTTTGGGTTATTGGTTGATACGTTTTTAATATCGTCATGAGCGAAAATCATCACCTGAAAAACAGACTAGACGAGACTAGCGCTTTGTCCACGTGACCACCGATGGGGGTTATTTGATAGTGGATGACAATATCTTGACATAGAAACCCTACTGAGATATATTTTTTTACTCATATATAAAATAATGTTCAACTTAAAAAAAAAGAAGTAAATCTGTCATAAGGTAAAACTTATCAAAAATTGATATAAATATACTAAATTTTTTTCCGTAGGATTTTGCGTTTTTTTTTATTTTTTTAATTTTATTGGGCTTTAGGAAACTGTGTAGGTGAGTTGTGACCTAATCTTGTAATCGTGTATGAGTTGAATCCACCTAATTAGCAGTGTGCTTCCTATCGTGCTGTCTTAAATTTCAGATAAAAACTATCATCGTCTCATGTCGACATCCCTCGTAATATCCAAACTTCCTCAGTTATTGTCGTTCAATGGTTTTCGTAAAAATGTGGATGATGTTAGGTTAGGTTAGGTTAGGTCAACAGCCTGGACGACAATTCGTACGTGGCTCTAAAAATGTGGGGCCGCCATTGAACTGTCTCTTAGGAGGTAAACAACTCGTGTGGCCGGAACTCGCCTGCAGCCATTGGAAAAGATTAAAACATTTTAAGCAAATAGTAGATTATAAACCATTTAAAGTTCCCTATTTGAACACCAGGTTGTGCCAGTTTACAACTTGAATACTAACTTCGATATCTAACTTAACCTCCGTAACAGGAACTTTAACGTAAGTAGAAAAAACGAACTTTGTTTCCAAACATGGTCAATTATCTTGCAATCCAAATAAAATCAAGGGGGAGATGTATTATTATTATTATTATTATTATTAGCACCGCGTCTTACTACCCGTTAATGTGTAATGGTAGGCTGATTGTGAGATGAAATGGAGGGCCTACAGTTTAACGTGGAATCCGAACCACGGTGGAGGCCTGGCATTCCGCACATTCACAAGATGTCTTGTCAGAGGTGAAGGAAGGGTTTGGTAATCAGATAAATCTGTGCTGAGACTGAGGATTGAACCCCGGACCCCCAGCACAGAAGTCCGGCACCTTACCCCTAGACCACCAGGTCACCAATTTATTGAGAACTTTTGCTCTTCATTTAAAAAGTGTATCATCTAATGGTGCTATGTTAGTGACATATATATTCAACAACTGTTGGTATCACCATCACCATCACCATCACCATGTGAATACAATTAAACTCTTTGTTTGTACTGAAGTAATATTTTACTACCCGCTTCGGTGGCCGCATCGTCTAACGCGCTACTCTCGCAATGCATTAAACTGCCGATGACGGGGAGAATGACGTTCGAATCTACAATAGCCCCGTGGCTTCTTTGGTGCTGACTGACATCTTACAGTTGACAGCTAAAAGCTTTGAAAAGCAACCAGACCAAATTATGTATCCCTACGCCAAACCATATGATCTGCAAAAACATGTGTTTAGCAGCTGTCACTTCTGACGGTCAAAATGTAGGTATATACTTAAATGTTGACTGTCAGAAGTCTGCTGTGAGCTGTCGGTCAGCACCAAAGAAGCCATGGGGCTACTGTAGCTAGATTGTACTGAGGGAGGTTTATACAAAGTGGTTTTCCATTCTTCCTCCCCGCAAGCGCTGCTACACTTCCTATAGATATAACCTGCCTAGTCCCTAAAAACCATTAGCGTGGTTAGTACATAAGTGAATAGCCCGAATCGTTGGTAAGAAGTGCTAAAATATTATACCTGTATATATTTTATTTATTTTATCCAAAAAATGTTGATATAAAAACTGCAAAAGCAGTCCTTCCCTACATCCCCACTATAAACAGTTAAAGCTATTGATGTTTATAACCAACCAGTAAACATGTTTTTAACAACATGTATTTATTAATTAATACTGAGTTGCTTAACGTTGCTTTACGATGTATTCGAGCCCAAGGCGGTGTTAACTCGATGATTTTCATAGCTAAAGACACCCATTATTATAGTTGTAAAACAGCTTATCATGCTGTTAATAAACCAGTTATATCCTCAACAGTTGGCACACAGACTAAATATAAATCTCATAGTCTGGTTTATTGGTGACAGGGAGGTCAGGGTTCTAATCCCGGAGAATTTACTGAGGGTGGTTTCTCATAAGTGGTTTCCACTATTCTTTCTTGGATCCTCAGATATGTTTATTCAAAGTTATTGCGTCCTCATAACTTCTCAGGCCTATTGACAGGTGAATACTAGGGGAGAACTTGTATCGGGCCCCAAGATGACAAGGGAGGTACCAGGAGGATAAATGTACCGGGCCCCGAGATGACAGGGGAGGTTCTAGGAGGTTACATGTATTGGGCCCCGAGATGCAGAGAGAGGTTCTAGGAGGTTACATGTACCGGGCCCCAAGATGCAGAAAGAGGTGCTAGGAGGTTACATGTACTAGGCCCCGAGATGAAGAGAGAGGTTCTAGGAGGTTACATGTACCGGGCCCCGAGATGCAGAGAGAGGTTCTAGGAGGTTACATGTACCGGGCCCCGAGATGCAGAGAGAGGTTCTAGGAGGTTACATGTACCGGGCCCCGAGATGCAGAGAGAGGTGCTAGGAGGTTACATGTACTAGGCCCCGAGATGAAGAGAGAGGTTCTAGGAGGTTACATGTACCGGGCCCCGAGATGCAGAGAGAGGTTCTAGGAGGTTACATGTACCGGGCCCCGAGATGCAGAGAGAGGTTCTAGGAGGTTACATGTACCGGGCCCCGAGATGCAGAGAGAGGTGCTAGGAGGTTACATGTACTAGGCCCCGAGATGAAGAGAGAGGTTCTAGGAGGTTACATGTACCGGGCCCCGAGATGCAGAGAGAGGTTCTAGGAGGTTACATGTACCGGGCCCCGAGATGCAGAGAGAGGTTCTAGGAGGTTACATGTACCGGGCCCCGAGATGCAGAGAGAGGTGCTAGGAGGTTACATGTACTAGGCCCCGAGATGAAGAGAGAGGTTCTAGGAGGTTACATGTACCGGGCCCCGAGATGCAGAGAGAGGTTCTAGGAGGTTACATGTACCGGGCCCCGAGATGCAGAGAGAGGTTCTAGGAGGTTACATGTACCGGGCCCCGAGATGCAGAGAGAGGTGCTAGGAGGTTACATGTACTAGGCCCCGAGATGAAGAGAGAGGTTCTAGGAGGTTACATGTACCGGGCCCCGAGATGCAGAGAGAGGTTCTAGGAGGTTACATGTACCGGGCCCCGAGATGCAGAGAGAGGTTCTAGGAGGTTACATGTACCGGGCCCCGAGATGCAGAGAGAGGTGCTAGGAGGTTACATGTACTAGGCCCCGAGATGAAGAGAGAGGTTCTAGGAGGTTACATGTACCGGGCCCCGAGATGCAGAGAGAGGTTCTAGGAGGTTACATGTACCGGGCCCCGAGATGCAGAGAGAGGTTCTAGGAGGTTACATGTACCGGGCCCCGAGATGCAGAGAGAGGTGCTAGGAGGTTACATGTACTAGGCCCCGAGATGAAGAGAGAGGTTCTAGGAGGTTACATGTACCGGGCCCCGAGATGCAGAGAGAGGTTCTAGGAGGTTACATGTACCGGGCCCCGAGATGCAGAGAGAGGTGCTAGGAGGTTACATGTACTAGGCCCCGAGATGAAGAGAGAGGTTCTAGGAGGTTACATGTACCGGGCCCCGATATGCAGAGAGAGGTGCTAGGAGGTTACATGTACTAGGAGGTTACATGTACTAGGCCCCGAGATGAAGAGAGAGGTTTTAGGAGGTTACATGTACTGGGCCCCGAGATGCCGAGATAGGTGCTAGGAGGTTACATGTACTAGGCCCCGAGATGCAGAGAGAGGTAAAAAGAGGATAAATGTACCGGACTCCAAGATGACAAGGGAGGTAATAGGAGGTTACATGTACCAACCCCGAGATGCAGAGAGAGGTTCTAGGAGGTTACATGTACTAGGCTCCGAGATGCCGAGAGAGGTGCTAGGAGGTTACATGTACCGGGCCCAGAGATGCCGAGAGAGGTTCTAGGAGTTTACATGTACTAGGCCCCGAGATACAGAGAGAGGTTCTAGGAGGTTACATGTACTGGGCCCCGAGATGTGAAGAGAGGTTCTAGGAGGTTACATGTACCGGGCCCCGAGATGCCGAGAGAGGTTCAAGGAGTTTACATGTACTAGGCCCCGAGATACAGAGAGAGGTTCTAGGAGGTTACATGTACCGGGACCAGAGATACAGAGAGAGGTTCTAGGAGGTCACATGTACCGGGCCTCGAGATACAGAGAGAGGTTCCCCATCCCTGGCTATGACGTGACTGTCGTGATGGACTGCCGGATTATGACGGGAAGATCAGGACTACCATCCCGTTAGGATCTGTTTAAGGTGGATCTTTTTAAACGGTTTCCCACTCTCTCTCCACGCTAATGGGTTATATTACCTCTAAAATACTTCCTTCCTCATCTCCCACCTCCTTAGTGTCACTACCACGTGCCAGGATGGTTAAGGTGGTGGGAGTGAAAAATAATGTTGGGTTCCTTAATCCAGTCGATTGAAATAGATCAATTAAGCTACTAGTTTATAATGTGATGTAGGATCTAGAATTCGGTGCTAAAATCTGAGCTGGTGTCGAACACCTGACCGCCCAGCACTGTGCTATTATCTAACTCTGACAAGTTGGGCTGGAGCGTCCTCCTCTGTCGAAACAACCGATGTTGTTAAAAAAACACGACCTAGTCTGGATTCTCGACTTCTGAGACAGGAGGGACGGTTGTGCGAGTTTATAGGCTTACGTCATTCTTACAGGCTCTAGATTACCTAAGGCTGCAAGCAATGACATTAACGTAATTATCATAATTATATGCGTATAGGTTGAACAGGTAGTAAGACGCGGTTATAAAAAAATAGTGAAAGTAGAGTTTGTTGTCCAGAACACCTAGAATACTTAGATAATTAATATAAAGGGAGCGGACTATGTTATCTTTGACCAATAGATAAGTACCAATTTTGTAATTAGTTTCTCTAGTAAATAATGTGGAGTTAGTATTTGATTTATTAATAGACATTCCGTTTCAAGAGACAATTGTGTTATTATTATTATTATTATTATTATTATTATTATTAGCACCGCGTCTTACTACCCGTTCGGGTTACACGCACTTACGCTAATGTGTAATGGTAGGGTGATTGTGAGATGAAAATGGAGGACCTACAGTTTAACGTGGAATCCGAACCACGGTGGAGGCCTGGCATTCCCCACATTCACAAGATGTCTTGTCAGAGGTGAAGGAAGGGTTTGGTAATCAGATAAATCTGTGCCGGGACCGAGGATTGAACC
>CABFVX010003316.1:45118-89071 GCA_902151425.1 Timema shepardi
TGCATCTCTGTGGTCTGGCGGGGGAAAGGGGGGTCAGCACTGCAATAATTGCATCTCTGTGGTCTGGCGGGGGAAAGGGGGGTCAGCACTGCAATAAGTGCATTTCTGTGGTCTGGCGGGGGAAAGAGGGGTCAGACCTGCAATAAGTGCATCTCTGTGGTCTGTCGGGGGAAAGGGGGGGTTCGGCACCTCAATAATTGCATCTCTGTGGTCTGGCGGGGGAAAAAGGGGGGTCAGACCTGCAATAATCGCATCTGTTCCCGAGATTTCTGTTACAGATTTTAACATATCCCCATTGTCGTAATTAAAGTGTGTGAAAAGAGTATTATAGTCAATCTAATTATAATAATTATCTTTCTCTGTACACAGCCCCAATGTCACCGTCAACCTAACCATCGAGTACACCACGATCCTCAAGTGCCCGTACAATACCCGACATGGGACAGCGCAATGCCTGGAAGAAACTGAGTGTCTGCTGAAACTGATATTATCTGTGCCCTGATAACTTTCGGGTGCTCTCCATATTGGGTTGTGATTCTTCAAGACCACAGGGTAGAAACCACTCAACATGGATATGGAATTTAAAAACCTCTCCTATACGGTCCGAAAATGGGTCAAATTTGGTAAGTACCATCATATTCTAATATTCTTATTTTTAAATATGTAATATTAGCAAAGGTCAGCCCATGAACAAAATGGAGTGCTCATGTTGTCTTTCCTCCACACAAATGCAGGTACATTTATTATAAATTACACCTTTATCATCCGTATCTCAATATTGTATGGTAATTAAAGTGCGTATAGCCAGAAGGGTAGTAAGACGTAATGGTGGGAAAAATTGTAGATTTATTCTTTAGTTTTGGATGGAGATTGCAACAAGTATGCGAAGCCTCATTCACAGCATCTCTAATAATACGATCCTAAGCTCGTTTAAGATTTCCGCTTACCAACGTGTACTAATATTATGCATCATATTAGTACACACATTCCAGTACTAGATACAACTAACCTTTCATAAAAAAAACAGTGTTGATGATTAGTTTCTAAAATAAAGATGTATATAAAATATAGACCCACATCAATGAGCATACGGAAAAAAGCGTCAAGCTCATCTTTATGGTGATTGTAAGTTCTGGGTCCACATCCCGGCAGATTATATTGTTAAATGTTTCAATGTATATGTATGTATAAAAGGTAAGCCTGGGTAGGAGCCCAACATTTACATAAAATATACTTATCGATAAATGAGGTTATAAAATATAAATTAATACATATATCATTTTACATATTTAATATCTCCGGGTAAAAAATAATACGGCATTTAATATGTTTTTTAAAGACCATTCCAACTGTCCGTTTTTTTGCCGTCATAGATTTATGTACCAACTATGCTAATGAGCTAATAATGAGGAATTTGAATTGTATAGGAAGTGCATCCGCATTTGCGTAGATAAGTGGAAAACCATTTTGTAAAAAAACCTTCAATACACCTGACCAAGATTCTAATCTCGATCCCTCCATCGGCAGTTTAGTCTACTGCGAGTGTAGCGCCTTAGACCATTCGCCCACCACAGTTGGTTTCTTCTTCTTTTACTTTTAGGAGTAAAATACAATAAAACAGAAAGATTGAAATATGAGTAGGGAACAATTTAAGAAAAGTTTATCAAAAGTAAAAACACAAAAAACACTTTTGGAAATAAATATGTTACACTTTTAGGTATTTTATGATATCATGTAGTGCCTAGGCAGGCTTACTTCTGTGAAGTTCAAATTATTCGCACGGGGACACACCGTTTGAATATGTATTATGTTTGGCGTTAAGAAGGTTGCATAGGCCTATATTGTTTATCAAAGCCAGGGGTGGCCAAATTGTGGGTCACATACCCTCTGTGGCCCTCAACTGTTTGTACAAATTATAATACATAATTGAGACAAGAAATATTTTGTAACACATTTTAAAGAAGTTCAAGTATTACATCATTTTATGTTTACAAATAAACTGTTTTAAACATAAAACGCATACCTGTAAAGTCTGTTCAGCTTAGGAATTGTTTTCTGAAAGGCCTTTTTCCCTACCAGAAATCTATTATATAGTAGGATATTGGTAAAGACCTTTCAGTGAGTAATTCCTACCGTGAATGGAGTATAAGCTACCTTCATCATCCTTCTCACTTAAATCAAGCCGCTAGTAACTTAATCTTAAATGGCCCTCCAAAATACTCCGACAGTATGGAACACTATCACTGTAGAGCGCTGCTGTGGTAGAAATGTGTACTACAGTAGGATATGGATAATTTTACACAGGTAAATTCGAAAAATTTGGTAATTTGAACACACCATGACTTCTCATTAAATTACTATTTAAATCGATGGTAAAAATAACTTTTAATAAATATTTTGATAATTCTAAGCCTATACATTGTTAATGTTTGAGTTGGTACTCATTTCAAACATAAATTAAAGATCTTTATTACATCACCCCGCATACAAAGATTGTCAAATAGTGTTTCCTGGAACAGGGGACGCGTTGGCTCGGAATTACCGCTCCTGTGCTCCTCCTGTCGACTCACGTGACGTCCAACGTGGAAGGAGGAAAATTTCACGTTGCGCGTCTTCAGTGATTTAAATCTGAGATTTTTAAATGTTAATTTTTCTCGGTTCATACATCCAGTGTTTATATTTTTCTTGGTCTATATGTGAATATAGGTCCATATTGTGTGTATGTTTTGTATATATAATTCCTATGTAAAATGTGTGTGTTCATATGTAGCATATTTTAAGGAGAGGTTTATTGTGTACCAGATGCGTAGATACTCATCAAAATTGTTAGTTCTAATTAAGAATATCTCGAGTTTTTTTTTACTTTAAATTTAAAAAGTTCTACTGTATAAGGATTTATTAGCAGCTCTTGCAGAAATATTGTGTGAAACGGTCCTTAAAGAACTGTAGGTTTGGTGACTATAGTTCGTCTGTACAACTAAAAAGGCCACGTTATATAGTACTATTCGCATTTGTTGGCACGTGGAATAACCTTCAAGCCGGACTTCTCTAGTTTGCTGGAAACAATGAGGTTGGGGGTTCCAATTCCGGCTGGTTGAAATAGGGGTTAAATTTCCTATATTGGTCCCCATTCTCCTTCAAGCCCAATGCGGGTATAGTTTCTCTAAACTCATCCGTTTGTCCATTAGTGTAATAAAATGCGGTTAGTTCGGGCGAATAATAGGACGCGGTGAAAATAATACAAATAAAAAACCTATTGCATTATATAAACTAGGGGTCATACAGTCTTATGCATCCGGCTCACAGTAGATTGGATTGCCTGTAGTGAGAAGGTTTATGTTTGAATCTCTGCGGGATGCACCGGCGGTGTCTTTCCGCATTTTATTTGATCAATATTGTGTTACTACCCCGTCTCATCACCAATGCTGATCCATTGCCTTCCTCATCCTTGCCCCTTAAATTAATATGTTTATTTCCATGATGATAGACGTAATAATTAAAAAGCTATTGAATTTACCAGCCCACACTCATCCAGTAAATCGCGTAAGCAATGGCTCCCTCCCATGAGACGACACGCACGTAAATCTAAATTCTTTGGGCCGCTAAACTGATACAGATCATTCAGTTTGATTACGGTTACTTGAACACGTTCGTTGTTAGCAGTTTGATATCCCACATGTTGAGAACTATATTAAAACCAAATAATTTAAAATTCAAATCCAAAATATCTCCATAGCAGGCTTATTCTTAGGTCTCATCTAGATTATGTTCACAAACAATTCCTATTTACCCATTTTTGCCGAAACCTCGTTAGTGTTTTTTTTGTAAATGTGACCTTTTTAATTAGCTGTAATATTTATTTGATAAATTAATTGGTTGTCATATGGTCTGATCAGGGGTAGGCCACCTTCGGGCCCTGGGCTGGATCAGGTCCACCAACTAATTTTATCTGGTTTGCAAAATATTTAGCAAACAAACAATTGTGTTCGTAAAAGTATACTAATAAATAATTATTGTATTATAAAATATAAAGTTGAAATTTTGTGCTAAATATTTTTTCCAAACGGGGCCTCTATTTTTTTGTAAGCCCATAAAGCCCGTGATACCAAAAAGATTGCCGAAAGGTGTCACCCTCACAATAAACTGTATGTCCGATTACTGTGAGAGCGGGGTTTAAGATGTGCACTTAAACGTAAAGGGGTAGCTTTTCGTTCTTTTAATTCAATGCGCATGCGCGTATTTACTCGGCTGTGATTGGTAGTCCGTGGAAAGTTAAAGTTGATCACCTTCTACGAACCACGGACTACCGATACGGAGTCTGTGTCAGGGCCTTTACTCTTACGCGAGCTTATCTGGAAAAACGAACATCACTTAACTTAGACTATAAACCTAGCGCATTACACCTACTTACAACATTTTTAGGTTTTTGACAGCTGCACAATACCTTTTAAAGCTTCTTGATTGAAAGGTTTTGCTTGTGGTCAAAGTCGAGAGACAGCCATAAAACGGCTAACACTTATTTAGGTATGCATTTTAAGTTTATATACACAATACTTGAGGATGTGTGAAATATTTCGTGTGTGGTACGAGCCTATAATATTAAGTGAACGCCATTACTTTTCCTTTCGGTCAATTAGCAAGTAGTCAACTTTGTTGTTTGTATTTTCTTTAAATAAATATCAGCGTAACCATTTTAAAGCAAGGATAGGGTTCAGCAACGTAGACATTCAATGAGAACAATGCGATAGCTTTTCGGTGCGACAGATGCAAACATCGTTATTATTATTAGCACCTCGTCTTACTACCCGTCCGGGTTGTACGCACTTACGCTAATGTGTAATGTTAGGGTGATTGTGAGATGAAGTTTAACGTGGGATCTGAATAATGGGGGGAGGCCTGGCATTCCACACATTCACAAAGGTGTATCATTTTACCTTTCAAAACAATTAGTAAACTAGCAGTTAGCAGATACAAACACAGCCATTTTTTTTAAAAAAAAAGGAAGAATGTAATATTGAAAACAGAAAACGTTGATTAAAGTGGAGCTTACACCGTCAAATTTTACTAATTATTATTATTATTATTATTATTATTATTATTATTATTAGCTCCGCGTCTTACTACCCGTTAGAGTTATACGCACTTACGCTAATGACGTGTAATGGTGGAAGGATTGTGAGATGAAATGAAGGACCTACAGTTTAACGTGGAATCCGAACCACGGTGGAGGCCTGGCATTCCCCACATTCACAAGATAGTCTTGTCAGAGGTGAAGGAAGGGTTCGGTAATCAGATAAATCTGTTCCAGGACCGAGGATTGAACCCCGGCCGCCAGCTTAAAAGTCTGAAACCTTGCCCCTAGACAACCAGGTCACCAAATTTTACTAATGCCAGTCGTTACTGGCGTGCCAATATGAATTACAGTTTTAACCTCTATTTGCACGCAAATTAAAGAGTTTGCCTGATGGATGTTCTGTTTGTACGAATATTCGAGCGCTAGAATAATTTGGCGCTAGTAGTTAATTTTCGCACAAGTTGTACTTGCACGTGTAAACGATTATTGGCGCGTCCCACAAGTAAATCTTTGCACGATATTTTAAAAAATGTGTGTAAACATTTACTTACACGACAGTTTGACTGGCATGGCTATTGTCGTAACACTTTATACGGGCCTCAAAGTGGGATGTAAGGGGACGTGATAAAAGTCGTGTTTTAGCAGTTTTCATGGCAAAACATATATTAATTTAAAATAAATAAAATATTTCTCCAGTACAAACATAGAGCCTAGTTTTCTTCACATTTTGAGATCAACAGTTCTTGAATATCTGTCACGAGCATAGCGGCATTATCTGAGAAACTTTTTAAACGGGGAGAAAAAGTGGTCACTAAATTTCAGGAAACCCTTGACAGATATTCAACAACTGTTGATATCCCCATGTGAAGAAAATTAAACTCTATTTATGGGCTGGAGAAATATTTAATATATATTAGCCAAAATAATATTTTGCGATAAAAAAAACTGCAAAAACATTGACTTTTTATCTCATCCCCTTCCATCTCACCTTAAAAGCACGTCCAAATTATTGTGTCGCCTTTCATAGATCGTATTTTTGTTTGCACTACCTAAAGTACAATCACAACCTTAGTTTACTTGGATGACAGCTCAAAAGGTTACTAGAAATAGTCTCTAATGTATCCCTACGCCAACAGCTGACATCTGTCTCTTCGGATACTTGTAATGAAAACGTATGCTAATGTATGATTGTGATAGCTAACCACAGTAATTTAGGCTAATATTATTTATGTATTTATTTGAGGTCGGGCACAAAGCTTATTTATCGTTTTATTCCCCTAGAAACAATTACTATTCACAGAACTTCCACAAAAGGTCTAACTAACATAGCTTCAAAATGGCGACCGACGAATTTAAATCATGTGATTGAACATGACAGAAACATGTTATTTACAATGATGAAACCACGCAGTGAATAAAAATATTTTACTTAGCTAAATATTTCGAAATACGATAAATTAATAAAATAATATATATATAAAGTATTTTCTCTTTTCCAAGTAACCCAAAACCTAGAAATATGATTTTTGAACTGTCATACAGGTAAAACCCTATCACGAACCGACTATAGATGGGGTAATGTTCAATTATTATCTGGGAGTACTTTTGGAACGGTAAGGAAGTAATTGCACAAGCAATTACACTTGTGTAAACATTTAAAAATTTGTTTATACACACGGAGGATTTAAACAGATATACGAGTATATTAACAATTTTTAATTTTCCTACTTTGGCGAGTAAAATAATAAATGTTATGATATAGTCTACTAGCAATCAATACTTGAATTTTCAAGTGCGATCATTGGTGAACAATTATGTTAGTTGCTTATTCCACACTTTATGTTTCATGGGGCACGGCTATCTTACATTAAGTAAATTAATATCCGAAAAAAGACATGAATATTTCCCGTTTTCTTTCATTTAAATCTTTATTTGGAATTTGGAACGGTACTGATTTTGAATTATTATTATTATTATTATTGATCTAACTGAATTTACAAGTATTATTAAAATAAAAGTATCATATTCTGAAAATTGAAAAATGATACCTGGACACGGGAATCGAACTAAGACCTTTGGCTTAGTACACCAATGCTCTTACCACTGAGGTATCCAGGAATCATCCCGTGCCTAGGGTCACTCTTCACTCTTGTTTTAAGGCAGAGTCTATGATGGATGTGCGGAAATCGTCGGCTACAAATGTGTGTGATTTTATTAAGATCACAAGATATCAGATAACGCAGCCAAAGGTCCAGGGTTCTATTCCCGTGTCCCGGTGTCATTTTTCAATTTTCCTAATATATCTAGATGGAGTAATCCTCAATAAACGCATAATAATAGCTTTGGCTATTTGATTCAAAATAAAAGTAGTTTAAACGTATAAATAGTGCATAAAGTAAACATTAAAATATAAATTAATATTTTGTAATGTCAATTATCCTAAATTTCTCAATCTTATATGAAACCATCCTTCTATGGCTCTAATAAAAGTTTTCGATCGCCCCCTTAATGCAAATTATGGTTTATAAAATTATCCACAAACAATTAATCATCATGGAAACTGAGCTCGCATCAATTCAATTGTTCTCGTATAAGTTAATTGCTGTCAACAATAAATGCTGTTTTTTTTTTACTTCACAAAAACACTCACCTTGAATATAATAACTATTGCTCCTTAGTCCCGACAAGAAGGCTTTTTTTATTTATTTTTTACTCCACACATCCTGCAGTTCGACTACAGAAATAACCCTCTGGACAGAAAGGAAGTGTAGAGATGGGTAGAACTATAATATCGTATTACTTGAATACAGAAACAGCCTTGTGGATCCATCCAGTTATTTACCGACTGAATATAGGACTCTTTAGTTCAACCTACTAATTATTATTAGCACCGCGTCTCACTACCCGTTCTAGTTATACACACTTACGCTAATGTGTAATGGTAGGGTGATTGTGAGATGAAATGGAGGACCTACAGTTTAACGTGGGATCCGAACCACGGTGGAGGCCTGGCATTCCCCACATTCAAAAGATGTCTTGTCAGAGGTGAAGGGAGGGTTTGGTAATCAGATAAATCTTTGCCGGGACCGAGGATTGAACCCCGGCCGCCAGCATAGAAGTCTGACACCTTACCCCTAGACCGCCAGGTCACCGATCAACCTTCGAGCTATCTAAGACAATATTTGGGCTCAGTAATATCTTCTTACAACTTGTGAATGTGTGGAATGCCAGGCCTCCACCGTGGTTCGGATTCCACGTTAAACTGTAGGTCCTCCATTTTATCTCACAATCACCCTACCATTACACATTAGCGTAAGTGCGTACAACCCGAACGGGTAGTAAGACACGGTGCTAATAATAATAATAATAATAATAATAATAATAATAATAATATCTTCTTATTTTAAATACTGCGGTAATATATTTCACCATCATTCAGTAAACAGTGTTATAATACGGTAGGCCACACTAGAGTGAGCTATTGAATTTTAAGATCCGTTATAAATTAATTGTTCATAAAAATAAATGTTGAAATTAACGTCTGTCTTTGGATCAATGCTGAGGAGTGAAAGGGGGAACATTGGGAAGGTTGGTACCAAGGCCCATCCCTCTCTTTCCTGTCGACAATCGCGACAAAGTTTGTCTTATTCTATCTGAGACAAATCGTGCTGCATATAGCTTACACAATACGGTACCCAGGTTTATTTGGGAGGGGGGGGGGGGTTTCGAACCTTCCCCCCTCGATATTTTATGAACAAAATATATGTGGCTTTATTTATTGTTCAAACCGTATAAAAATTAAGATACCAGTACAAATTAGGGGGTTGTGTTACCATAAAAAACACTTCAGAGAGCTTCTGGAGATGTTTAGTATTTAGAAATTGTCCTAGCCTTCGGCAATTAGGGAGTAATGTTGCCATAAAACACTTCAGGTAGCTTCTAGAGATGTTTATCATTTATAGATTTTTCTAGCTTCCGGCAATTGGGGAGTGTCCCCCCTCCTCCACGGCCTTGAACTTATAAATACGTGTGTCTGGTCCAGATATTCATCAATTATTTGTCTTTCTAAAATAGGAATAAATAATTAATATGGGAAGGTATAGTCTCCTCTTTCCCCACTGACCTCTAACAAATACCGCTAAACCTTCCTCAAACGAGATCGGGATATTCTTACGCAAAGGCCAGGTTTTCGTTTAATGAAGGTGTGTATAGCATTTAAACTATGGACATGCACATAATTGAAATAAAATAAAATAAAATAAAACACTGTACTCATTTATTTATTCACACTATAATCAGTTGTCCTTATTGAGTAGGATTCTCGGAAGTGGAAAACAATTGAATTTCAATAAAGTTAGTGCTTTACCATTAAAAGCTGATCTACAAAGGTGATTGACAAGTCGTTAGCGCGGAAAATGGGTACGACAGAGAAACTTTGAAGGAGGGATATATCTGAATCACATTTTAATTCCTCCTAGAGAAAACAAAATTCCCCAGAATGTATAGGATGGCTAGAATTTTTCTGAACGATGCACTCGGGATCTTTGGAAACTCTCCGTACGAAGTCTTATTTTGGTCTCCGCCTCCACATTAGACAGTTTCCATTTAATCCAGGGAATTTTAACATTTCACCCCTAAAGTCATGGGACCAGAAAATATTTCCATTTAAGACAAATTTCCGTTTAGTAAAGGGTTCGTTTAAGGCGGATTTCACTGTAGTTTTATTATTATTTATTATTATTATTATTATTATTATTATTATTATTAGCAACATGTCTTACTACCCGTTCGGGTTATACGCACTTACGCTAATGTGTAATGGTAGGGTGATTGTGAGATGAAATGAAGGACCTACAGATAAATCTGTGCCGGGACCGAGGATTGAACCCCGGCCGCCAGCACAGAAGTCTGACACCTTACCCCCTAGACCACCAGGTCACCTTGTAGTTATGTTATGATGTGGTTTACTCTAATTCGAATGCACTGTTCGTGTTTCGACATGAAACACCTCAACTTTATTATATAAATATTCAATATTCACTTTCCTCTGTTTCCTCTTGGTTGCGTTCTTGAAGAGGAGCGTAGTTTATGTCTGTTTAGAGTTACCTATGAAGTGGGGAAGACATTCTCAGAAACAGCTCTTAGCGTCGTCCGGCTGTGACGACTGACTATTGCGCACGACCATGTGATTATGTGTCCCACAGCCAACTCCGTTCCAAAGAGACGAGATCTGCTATTTTCGAGCTATACACTCGTTTTAATTGCGGTTATAGGATAGGGATGAGTAAGGTTGAGTTGAGATGAAATGTACCTACATTTGTATACAGGGCGGGAAACCATTTAGCAAAAAATCTCAGTACACCCTGACGGGATTCGAAAGATTTGAACCCTAACCTTGCTGTCGCCGGCAACCAGACAAAACGAGACTGATGTATTAGTACCTTGCTAACCAGTGCATGTGACAGAACATAGCTACAAATCTGGGAAGGATTAAATAACTAAGTTATTATATTTGTTAATTTCTGCTATAGCTGCCTCTAAATACCATGGTCTTTAAATCGAAAATTGAAACCTGGACACGGGAATCGAACTCAGAGCTTATGGCTTAGTACGCCAATTCTCTAAATATATTACTAGCCAGGAGTCGTCCCTTACTCAGGGCCATTTTTCACTCATATTTTAAGGCAGATTCTGTGATAGATGTGTGAAAATTGACAGCTACGAATGTGTGATCAATTAAGATCACGAGCAATCAGGTAACGCAGCCACCTTCGACTCGGTATTTCACTTTATGCCTCGAATAGTACAATGACAGCTGTACGAATGCACATATCAAGCTGGATTAAATATCCTTAATGACCTTAAGCACGGGAAGATTCCCGGATAGTGTAGAGGTTAGAGCATTAGCGTACTAGGCCAAAGGTCCTGGGTTTGAGTTCTATGTACAATTTAAAATAATACAAATCTTTGAGTCAGGGAGAATAATTGATATCTATTATATTGTTAATTCTGTGAGCAGTACACCTCGCTCCCTTCATTTAAAAAATATTAAGTACACGTTTAGCTACAATAATAATAATAATAATAATATTTAGCACCGCGTCTTACTACCCGTTCGGGTTATACGCTTTTAAGTACTAATTACGCTAATGGATTAGGAATTGGGAAGGTTGAATTAGAGGAAGTGAACCCGCATTTGCGTGGAGGGAGAGTGGAAACCCATTTAGGACCCCCCCCCTCCCCAGTTCACCTGACCGAGATTCGAACCTCGATCTCCCCGTCCTCAGCAGTCGAGCTCAACACGACAAGCGCGTTAGCCAACTACGCCACCGACACGGGTCGTTTAGCTACAGCGCTTGATGGTTGAATGTGTCTCTTTCTAGCTTTGGAGTTTCCCAGTCTGTTGTGGACCAGATATTTTACCATCACGATATATTATAATCAAAGCCAAAGCCATCCACTGGGATTTAACCATCTAATGTAGCGTAATGATAACTTTTCATCTTTAAGTGAATCATACTTAGCTTGTGACAACTGGTCTGCTTCATGCCAGGGCTGTGGGATTATAACTCTGGAACTGTGACGGGGAATCCCTCTCCATTGCAGTTGTTTATTTCCATAAACTTGGCCCCGTCCATGAAAGCACTGATGAAAGGACTTAATGCAATCGTTAGTGCTGGTCATTGAACACAAAAATCTCGTTAGTGTCACATTTTTTATGGACGTTATAAGCCAAAATCATTGGGCGGGGGCCAAAGTGACTTCGATCATATTTAGTTAATACATTCAAAACTCTCATTTATAAGTTTGTTGTCATTTTATCAAAGTTGTGTAGGCTATTTTTCTTAGCATTTTTTAAAAATGGAGAAAATGTATCGAAGAAAACATCCTTCTAGACCCAATAAAAACGGATCACTTTGGTATTAAAAAATGGCGAGAGTCTCAACTAAAATAATTTGTTTCTATAGAAAATAGTTTGTGTATACAGCCAGAATGACAACAATGAATGCAATATTGATGATTATGAGTTGATACTCTAAGATAATACACCAACACATGAAAATTGCGTTGATCAAAACTTTGGCATCATTGGGTAAAAGGATTGTTGAGATTTTTTTACATTTTGACAGCATTCAGTTCATTGACACAACACTGTCCACTTGGATCCAAATGGGAAAATATGAAACCAAAGAAAGAAAGAAATAAGGCAGGGATTGTGAAGCTGCTTTTATTTCAAGTGTAACTTTGGTAGCATAGAGAAAGAAGTGTAACGTTTGTAGCATAGAGAAAGAAGTGTAACGTGTGTAGCATAGAGAAAGAAGTGTAACGTGTGTAGCATAGAGAAAGAAGTGTAACGTTTGTAGCATAGAGAAAGAAGTGTAACGTGTGTAGCATAGAGAAAGAAGTATAACGTTTGTAGCATAGAGAAAGAAGTGTAACGTTTGTAGCATAGAGAAAGAAGTGTAACGTGTGTAGCATAGAGAAAGAAGTATAACGTGTGTAGCATAGAGAAAGAAGTATAACGTTTGTAGCATAGAGAAAGAAGTGTAACGTGTGTAGCATAGAGAAAGAAGTATAACGTTTGTAGCATAGAGAAAGAATTCACTTGCAAGAAATAACAGCAGCTATAAACTTGCCATGCATGAGTAGCTGAACTTATAGCAAACATCACAAAATAGTTTGTGATACTTTGATTGTTGTTTTAGGGTAAAGTATCCTTATTTGTTTTTGTTTTTAATGTATTTATAGGTGAAGCAAGGCTTGATTAAAGGCGCCTTCTAATAGTAAATAAAAATAAAAATTTTGGACCACATCTAATTTTTGGGGACATGTGTTACTAAAATAAAGTAAATTTGTCTCCCACTTTTGAACAACATTTTATAAAAATTTGTTAGTTTTATTTTTGTTTTTAAATACAATACATAACTTATTTTAATTGTGCTTGTTAAATTAATTGTCGTATATTATAAATACAAAAATGTACATGTTCATCATTTGAAGACAGTGGAGGTAAAAAATAAATAGCATTGTTTCCGAGCTAAGCATATACATTTTTACTCTGTTAGACTAGTCTAAACACTACCTTACCTTGCTGTTTTTATTTTACATTATATTCAATTAAATGTATAATATATTTAAATGAAACAAAATAATTAATAACCTTTACACTTCTTTCAAAGGCTAGAGTGTGTAAAAAAAATTAGCAATTCAATAGGCCTACATTAAAAATGTTTGCATCTCTCTCTAGAAACGGATTACCGTACTTTTAACAGTTCTCTCTCTATTCTCTCCCCCACTTTACCTCCTACAAACCAAACTAGCTGTCCCTCAATCCCAAGGGCTCAGAGGCTAAATAGATCTAACCACCATTTGTGTTTAGTTATCGCTTGCAGGTAGCGTTTCAAAGGTCACACGGTAGGGACGTTGACTATTAATATAAGGCATTCACGAGCTAAGTTTACCTGAATGACAGCTAGAAATGTTACTAGAAGTAATCCCTAATATATCACTACGCCAACAGCTGACATCTATCACTTTGGATGACTTTAATGAAAACAGATGGTAATATATTAATGTGATAGTTAACCACGGTAATTTAGGCCAATATTATTTATATATTTATTTAAGGTCGGACACAAAGTTTATTTATAGTTTTATTTCCCTTAAAAAAATATTAACACCACTTTCACAAAAACCTCTAACGAACATAGCCTCAAAATGGCGACTGACGAATTTTAAACCATGTGGTTGAACATAACGGTAAACAAGTTTTTTTACAATGATGCGGACACGCAGTTGATGAAAATACTTTATTCAGTTAAATATTTCAAAATACGATAAAATAATCATAAAATCGTGTATTGTATGTAAAAATATGACAACAATTTTCTCTTTTCCAAGTCAATACGATGCCTGTATTAAAAGGTATTGATGTATGCACTGTATTACACAAAATCAGTAACGTTCCAAAACGAAAAATAAGTACTTTTAATTATGTTTAAAATATTGTTTCGAGTTGGACAAAAAGAAATTATTTAAAAAAATGAAATAGTATGAGAAAACTTAAGTTTACGTTATTTTAAATGTAATAAATAACAGGTAATTAAAGATCTTTACATTTATAACAAAACAGTGATCTTTTACAAGTGTTGGCAACCCAAAACCTAAACATATGATTTTCGAACTGTCATCCAGGTAAAAACCTATCATGAATGGAATATACACGTTCAGGCCATACACCTGTCAATTATGCTAATGTGCTAGTAGTGAAGAATGTTGAGTTTTGAGAAAGTGCAACCACATTTGCGTGGAGGAGTGAGATTGTAAACCCATTTAGGAAAAAAACTCAGTTCACCCGACCAAGATCGAACCCTGATCTGCCTGTCATCGGCAGCCAATCTATTGCGAGAGTGACGCCTTAATCCATGCAGCCACAGAAGTGGGTGGCACGTCAGTTGATCAATGTCATTAAACACTTAGCTATTTTTTTATTAGCTACATAAACTTAGTTGTGGCCACTATAATCTTATAGACAACTGACAGCAATTATGGTGAAATATTTAATTGCAATGATTTATTTGCGTGATTTAAAAGTATCCGGTGCCCTGAGATTGAAAAATAAGCTAATGCTTACGTAATATATACTGACAACAAAACAAAATAGAACTTTTAGTGCTAAGTTATTGTTGCCAACTAAACATAAAGCGCATAGTTTGGATCGGAGCCAAATTTAAATCAAGTTGACGACGACTTTAAAATCTAGTAGTATAACAAACTATTTAAACAAATAGCTATAAACATTAGTGTTTCATTTGTGCTAATAAAGAGGCGTTTTGGTAAGTTTCGCCGTAAACAAAAATGGAACCACAAATAATCATAAATTTGAACCATAAATGGAAATATTTGCATAATTCATACGCTAATTACTTAATATGTAGTAGCACTCTATTTTAAATCTAGTGGGTACGCCGTCTAAGTTGCTATACTCACTTGGTTGTAGTAACGGAGAGGTCAACATTATTTTCCAACATAAGATTATTGTTTGGTTTCTTTCATCATCACACCGCGGACATTCAGAAGCAGGTCCTTTTAATGGTTCTCCTTATTCCTATTTATTTAAATTATTATTGTTATTGTTATAATTGAATATTTCATGCTGACTTTGGCACTTCTAACAAGTAGAGCAACAGCCAAAATATCGAGCGATCTGTACTCATTGTAGCCTTTTAATCATCTCTAACCGTTTATAAGCCATTTTGCGCTGCTCGCACTTTAGTTATGTGAATAAGATAGTGATTCGTTGAATGGTAAAAGGATATTGGGAAATCAATTAATAAAAAATAGTAAAATGGGCTGGAATCCGAAGCCCAAATCAAATTCACCAGCCACCCAAAATACATCTCTATTCGCAAGTCCATTAATGGCATTCCTTAATTCTTTAAGAAAACTATTAAGAAGTTGAGGTCAACTTAATAATACTTGATACAACTTCCAAATAAATGGAGCACTGATGAAATTGTTATGTTAATGCAGCACTAATGATCGCACTAACGATTGCATTATGTTTTGTCGCTAGTGATGCACCGTAAGAGGGTGGGCGGAGCCAGGTTGAAGTCAACTTGGCTCTACCTAGGGATTTAGGCTTATAAAATCCACAAAAACGTAGCACTAACGAAAGGTTTGTGTTTATTGAGCAGCACTAACTTAGCATTAATGATTGCATTAGTTCTGGTCATTAGTACTTTCATGAGTGGGGCCAAGTTTATGCACCTCAGTTGTTTCTTACATATCATTACAAATGTGGACACGTTAAATAATACAACCCTACCCTTCATCAATAATTGTGTAGTGACATGAAAGCTATAATAATAATAATACCATATCTCTCCTCCATCAAGCTAGGTGCATAACCTACACACCTCCCTATACATACTTTCTAGTCTGATGTCTCCTCGTATAATCTTAGAGGAAGAATAGACTGTTTCTCGATACGAATGATATCATCAAGTTTAAACTTGGATTGTGCAGGGTCGTCCGTTTTATAAAATGGGAGTGACCTGGTGGTCTAGGGGTAAGGTGTCGGACTTCTGTGCTGGCGGCCGGGGTTCAATCCTCGGTCCCGGCACAGAGTTATCTGATTACCAAACCCTTCCTTCACCTCTGGCAAGACGTGTATTAATCACATCTTGTGAGTGTGGGGAATGCCAGGCCTCCACCGTGGTTCGGATCCCACGTTAAACTGTAGGTCCTCCATTTCATCTCACAATCACCCTACCATTACACATTAGCGTAAGTGCGTATAACCCGAACGGGTAGTAAGACGCTGTGCTAATAATAATAATAATAATAATAATAATAATAATAATAATATAAAATGGGTAAACTTTATTTAGAATTATATCACTCCTCAACGGCGATAGGACTCTTAATAGTTGAGTGTGACATCCAATCATATCAATTTAACGATACGAAGCTTTAGTAGCCGTAATGCTAGACCCCCTCATTTTTTTAGCGTCCACTTGAATAGTTTCACTACGTTGGTCTCGACATTGCTGTACGTTTAATAATGATTAGTACTCCTCATTCTCATGAGGATAGAAGATTATGTTCACGTATCATACTTGTTAATTGTCAGACATGACTAAATAGAAAATACCTGCACAAGACTAAGCAATCTGCGTTGACCGCTATCCATTATCTTCCGTTTGATAGGGTATGTACTCACGTTAAATCGTAAAGGTTTTGCATTTGACCAGCAGATTCTTTCAACTTCTCTAGCTCAAGTTCCAAGAAGCCTAACAACTTGTAGGCATTACCAATACGATCTTCCTAATAGTCCTAGATTTCTCGACTCGTATACCTCTTCCAACCCAGCCTACTCTGATCCCTATCAGAGTATCCGCACGTTTCGATATTGCACTCCTGACACTATACATAGCTTTGGTATGGACATCCTTAATCCAAATTGGACAAAACTCTTAGGTTCAACATCGAGGGTCAGAGTCAATTTGTATCCAGCTTACCGTCTCTTTAGATTGTGGCCCAGATGTAATAGTGACGTATATTTAACTAATAACATGCGGGTACTAATTGGAAAAGATAAAGGCATCGAACTGGTTAATGATGTGGTCTTTGAGTAACATCAAAATTTGTACTTGTTCTTCTAACATAACGAAAACACTTCCTGGGTAAATGTTTGATCTCAGTTCATTGAGCAAAATCGTGTATGTTAGGCATTCAATGAGTGGTAATCAGATATGATGAATCAATACATCATTATTACACATTTTATTATAACCTATTGATCAGAGCCATGTGGATGACATGGATGACATCAGATAACCAGTCTCTGACAGACCCACGCATGCTATTTTTGACGTTTGATTATGAAAACCATGTATCGTAGCTATACGAAGTTTTATCTACGTATACAGTTCATCGTCATGCTTGATAATTATACATTTTATTATCATCTAATTATTTATATTATACAAATGCCTGTACAACAAACATTTTATCAACATTCATTGATCAGAACCATACATCATACTTACATATAATATAATCATTATTCATTAATCAGAGTCATGCATCCTACAATATTTTACTTGTTCATGATACTTAGATCCAAGTATGCGTTATGCTTCAATGACATAAAAACTAGATCATTGTTCATTGATACGAACACTGCATCATACATTTACGATTCATGGTCATCGCTCATACATGATACTTACACGGTATATGTACTTGATCATCGTTCATCGACTAGGAATAGTCAACATAGAATGGTAGACATGATTGTTACCTAACCGGCATCTGTTTATCGAAGACATAACAATATATTTACAAGATTTTGTCTTCATTCATCGATCACAATCATGCATCATACATACTTAACATGTGATGGGTGTTCATTGATCAGTTATACTAGTCCCTCGGCTTTGAACTTATCGATCACAATACCCTTAGATTCATGCGTTGTACTTATAACACATTTGATAATCTAGTCATACATATTACTTGTAGATCATTTGATCCATCTTCATTGAACAAGCCCTACTTCATACTTCATCAAGTAATGCATGATACTTCTAAGTAGGAACAGGAATTTACCTATTTGCCTTTTCTTTGATCATAAAACATGAACAGTTGAGATGTATAAGCATTTCGTGTTATAACGAGTACAATATGTTAATTTGGTTTTGGGCTCTCGCTTTTTGATACGTTATGGATTTTACGCTGAAAGAGAGTCAAGTTTATTAGAAATTGTAAGTTGTGGCATACTTGTTTGGAGTGGGTTTGAAAATCGACACTTTTTAAATAGTTTCCGATGGGTTTCCGATTGGGCGAAGAAAATGGGAGCATTGGCAGACAGAAAATGGGAGCATTGGCAGACATCTTGGGAGGAAAAGGCATGCTGTTGCAGGAGAAATGTTCTACTTCTTTGGAAACGTCAAATTTGAGATTTTGTTTCTTGATATAGTGAGAAGTATAACTCAGCTTTTCAAAACATAAAAAAAACTTTATGAAAATATAACCCATTTCACTAGGTATTGAAAATCTATAAAAGTATATATTGATTAACAGCATGTGACCCTCTTCAGTGATCGAAGGGTCCAAGGCGTCATTCTCGCAATGGAATGGACTGTCGTTGATGGGGAGATAAAGATTTTAATCTTGATCTGACGTACTTAAGGTGTTTTATACCAAGTGGTTTTTCACTCTCTTTCCAAGCAGATGCAGATACACTTCCTTTAAATTACACCTTCCTAACCTCTAATATATTAGCGTAGTTAGCACAACATATGCGTATAGCCCGAACGAGTAGTAAGACGTTGTACTAAAAATCAACACTAGCAAAGTGAATTGGCTGTAGGTAATAAAGTAATAGCTTAATAGGTTGTAAAATCAACTTTGCCTTGCCCTTTGTTTGCTTTTTTCATTATAGGCTCATTCTGGTGCCTATATCCCATATTTGTAATCCCTATTTGTCTGCCTATTTTACACATATTTGGTGCCTAATAATCTGCTCCCTACAACACATTTGATCATCCTTCATTGCTCATCCTATACTTCAGTACCTTGATCAATCGATGTGTAGGTATCAATCATGACTATGACTAATCAAAGAGGGTAATTGGCTGTGTGTGATAAATGTCTCAGCTAAATGACTAGCGGCCAAGTTCTAATATCGTGCAAGAGGTTTACATGGCATGTAAGTATAATACACGGTTCTGATCCAAAAATCACAAATCTGGCTAGTGAAGGATGATCCTATAACACGCATGATGATTTTTTGATGGTTTTTATCAATTAAATATGATCAAATGTCATAAAAGCATGATGCTTAGAATGTTTAAGTAAGATGCATGATTCTGATTAATAAAGGTTTATTATATGTGTTCTTAGTAAGATGCATAACTCTAATAATCAAATTGCAACAAAATTTCCGTGTGCAGCATAGTATCAAAACAAAGTTTCACATCAAAATTATATTATATATTGAATGAGAGTAAGATGTGGCCTAAAACCTCAATTGAAGAGCTAGATAGTGCTCTGAGAGATCTCGGAAGCAACAAACTCTACCGACCATTCTGAGTCACTACAGCTGACGAAGTCAATGTCTCCCTTAAAAGGTCCTACATATGCCCAGACGTTGTGAAAGATTCCCTGTCAACCTAAGATGTACATACGCCTGTGCGAAGCCAATAACTAGACTTATTTATTAACAAATTACTGAAACTCAGCAATGGAGTCTTTGCAGAGCACAAAGGTAAGTTGTCCTTGAATAATTCACAGATGTGCATCGTGCTCAAGGATATTCCATAATTAGTCTATTTTATTTATTCGATAAACTTCTTTTGAAAAACAACCTTACTTAGTGTTTCCAGACGTAATCTATTCTAGCTACAAAAATGAATGGAATAACAATAAAATTAACTACTCTGTTTTAGACCAGCTCGGAGCACCACCCCGCATTTACATATTCTTAGGCTATTTTATGAATTACCTTAATTCATTCATCTTACCCATCCACGGTCTTTGATTAAAATTAGAGGATCCTTAATTTCACTGCGTAATTTGAGCCCACCTAAATTATATAGTTGGACCCATTTACAGGTAGACACACTGCAAAACTTTATCATAGAAATGACTGTCATGACGGGTTACACTAAGGGAGAATGGCTTGTGATACCAAGAATACCAATAATTCCATCAAAGCTGCCCTTCCAGTTTAAACGCATGCAGATTCCTCTCAAGGTTTTCTTTGTGATGACCATAAACACAGCGCAAAGATTAAACCTGAAGGTAGAAGGCGTTGATCTCCGCGGCGAGGTGACGTGTTTCCGTAGGGATAGTTCTAGCAACAACCAGTAACTGCTTGCTTCTGATGGTAAAACCACTAACGCCGTTTACAAAGAGACCCTGACTTAAATTTTGGTACTTTATTTTCCAAAATTAACACAAATATTCTGTGGATTTAATCTTAGACAGAAATAATTACTCTACATCGAGAGATTTTTTAGCCTGAAGATATATCTTTTATAAATTCTAAAGTTTAATTATGGTAATCTCTACTTAATACGTTGCATGATTTATTCTCTGTACGAGAAATTAAAAACTCTGTGACTAGATGTTTGAATGGACAGGTTTTTAAAAACCAACATTAACGCGAGTGAAGCTGTAGACAAAAGCTAGCTCTTAATAGATGTGTTTGGCTTGAGCAGTTAGTAAGATGTGGTGAAAGATATTATCTTGCTTTGACCCAACTAAAAACTTACCACAGTCAGTGAATAGTAGTAATAATTCATTTTACTAATTTATGAGATTGTTTCATCCCACGGATAACACGTAGCTTAGGTTGGCAGGTCCATAATACATTCGAGCCATACGTTGCATAATGGTGACGATTACTGTAGTCTCCATTAGAAAAGAATGAAAGTGAGACTAACGAAACAAATTTACTATACTTAAACCAAGCACAGCGAAATAGAACAGTAACTACTTTTAAATTAAATTAAATTAAATTTTACTAACCTGTTATCAAGCTAATAATGAAGACAATCCCATTTCAAAGCTATTTCTCATTACAGCATAATCGTGTATCTAATTCCCTGTTTGATAATCCATGAGGTAGTAAGACGTGGTGCTAAAAACAAAACATGAAAACTCTGTAAGGCTGTTCAGACTTTAAAATATATGAATGTCAATAGTATGTTCGACTGGAAGTCAAGACAAGGGGGATAGAAACCATTTAGGGATATCTCTCATCCATTATATTATATCACAGTTCCCTGATATTTTTAAATCATTGACAAAATATTATATTTGGGTCACGTACATAATTGTGACAATAATGGCAAAATTTGATTCATGCCATTTATATATGTGACCCTCTGATAAAAGTGGCATAAATAAAAAAAAAGCTGCCAGAAAAAGATTGTATATGTTAGTGTATTTTTTCTGAGCTCCTAGTAATTGAGAAAAATGATCTAAGTTAAATCCCAAAAGGTGTGCTGTTGAGTCGTGGTAGTCGTGTAGCATGGCCAACCTAATATAAATCAGGGGTTTGTGTGCTGGGGTCTGTTGGCGGTGTTTTTGTCTTGATGATTAGTTCACAAGCATGTTCGTAGCTCAATACACACTCCTCCTCTGTCTTTATGAGCTAGGAAAAACAGTTACAATTTTTTTTAAGAAATGTTTGTACTCCTATATGCTCAATGGAGGGCAGGACTACCCAAAATATTCAATAAGCCTGGGGTATTGGGTTAGGGATAGTGATTTTTGGAGCCCCCTTTCACATAAAATAGTTTCAACAATTTATGTACTTTGTGTATTTGTATCAACCTAGGTAAACTGTGTCCAATAAAGAATTATAAATAAGTTTCCTTCCATTGCTGAGATACATTTTTTTTATGTTTACAATTCTAGCCATACCTTTAAAAGAATTGGGTGAAGGGGGTTAAGAGAATTAGACTACATTGGAAAAACACATTTCCTTTTAAGTACGTGTCCATCCTTTTGAGCAACACTGAGGGGATGATTTCTCTTTTGCACCGCATCTTACTACCCCTCCAGGATCTCTACATGTAATACACTAAGGGAAGTGGGTCGGTGTAGTAATCGTTTAAAGAAAATGTTTAAAAGGAAAGTGGGAAGCTATTAATCAAACACACCCTTAATACACTCAGGTGAGATTGGAACCCAGACCTTCTTGTCACTGGAAAACCAGACAAGATGATCTTGACCTTCACTCTGAGTATACACTGATGTGAGTGAACGCATTAGAGATGATATGATTCACAACTTCTGGGAGCAAACTACTCCCCTTACATAAGGCAATCAAAATGAATATGATTGGAAACAATAACAATCATTATGTTTCAATTGTTGACGCAATCATTGTTACCTAACTTCTTATGTGGACCTTCCATGCGTGTGATGGTTGGAACATTGTAGTTGAACACTGTCCTCACGTGGTAGTGAATGACGTACTTGACCCGAGTCCATGGTTCTTGGTTCCAATAAAAAAACACCTGATAAATTACAATTCATCTGTTGGCGTAGTAATATTGCATCACGACAGAATGTCATTCCCTTTACTCACCATTTCGGAAGAACATTAGTTTGACTACTACTATTAGAGAAAGAAGTGAGACAGAAAACTTTCCACGGAAAATGTTACATTAGTTTGCTTCATAAATTTTCTCACGATTAAAATGGAACGAATGCAATCGAAACATTTCAATTTTTAATGTTTATACTTAAGCTTAATATATCCTAAGGACTCGTATTGAATTTTCAAAATGTTGTTGTAAAAAACTTTATGAGAGCTCGGTATGGTCAGGGGTCACCAAATGGCGGACCGCACACACATTTCATGTCGACCTCAACAAGATAGCGATAAACAGAAGAAGTGATGCTATTTTGGGGAGCGGTAGTCAAGCGAGGACAGTCCCTGCACCAACAATGGCGGGCCACGTGAGCAACATTTGTCAAAATTACAGGTAAGCTGTGCTATATTTTTATCACCTGTAGGTTAGGTTAGGAATCAAAATAGACAAAGATATTATTTATGCTTTGGTGAGGATTGCTCCATCTAGATGTCATATTCTTAAAATTGAAAAACGACACCTGGACACGGGAATCGAACCCGGGACCTTTGGCTTAGTACTCCAATGTTCTGACCACTGAGCTAGTCAGGAATCGTCCCGTGCTCAAGGTCATTCTTCACTCATATTTTAGGTTAGGCTAGTTAGTGTGCTTGTGTATTTATGTTGCGGTCACACTTGATATAAATACTGCCCAGTAATGAAAACAATCGACTTTTCCATTTTTTTCTAAGATTTAAAATTTCAGATCTTTTTCGGGGAATATCAAATCTACTGCGATATTACAATCTTAACCCTTTCAGACCTGATGCATCCTTTGTTAAGAAATCAAGATTTTTGTGTCTATTTAAACTTAAGAAGATATTAATTTTTAAATAACTATTATTTGGTTCAGGTGCAGTTTCTGTTGGAATTGCTGACTCTGCTGATGCCGGTACATCTTCTGGACCAGACACAAGCATTAGTGCTACGACTCCACATAAGTGTACTCCGCCTGATTCACATTCTTTCTCTACAAGTCGGTGGTTCAAGGAAGTAACAGACTGTTTGATAACAGAAACTGATGAGACGAAACGTCTCTCAACAGCTGACCTGCAGAGTCTAGTGATTCTTGAACAGCTGAAATTAATTAGGATGCAGCAGCGAGAAATCGAGGAAATTAAAACAGTTGCTCCTCGAATATATTTGGTGTAATATGATTTTGGTAGGAAGAACAGTAGAAGTTAGTTACTAAAGTTACTAAAACAATTTTAATAGATTCATACATCAAGTTATGTTATCTGCAGCTGTTACTTTTGATATATATTATCAATACCTATAAAACAACACTAATAATATGGTAAAATGTTGTCAAAGTTGACCACAATAAAATATGATTGAATTTTCTCTAATGTTCTTCCAACAAAAATCAGGGTGGAAGGAACAGTAGTTAATAATAATTAAAAAGAAATAATCTCAATTACTTTATGAATTAAATATTTTAAACACTATTATTTAAAAAAATTATTTTATAAAAATTAGCATTGCATTATTTATTTATGTATCGTTTTAGTTAAAAGTTATTATCAAATTATGTCTCCACGCCTCGGTTATTTCTTGTCTCTTGCTCTTACCCAAGATTCTAATTATTACATGAGTCTGTGGAGGATTGTTATGTGGGTTCCTCCATGGGACCTTGAACCAAGGACATAGTGTGTAGCTAGTTTCTCCTAGAAACAAGAAGTCTGTTGATTAATTTTGTAACAATCCAAAAAATGTTGACATTTTCAAAATGCTGCTGTCGTGGACACTTCCTGGCCACTGTACATAGATGTCAGTGAAGATATCACTATCATCACATGTTAATAGCACATTTTTGCTTTCAAATCATTTTCCTATTAGCATAATAATCTCCATGCTCTTCAAATTTTGAAACATCAATGTTTGTGCAATCAATAGCACCTATATCAAATGAAAATTCATATTTTTGCGACAATTTTTCTTTGCCAATATTGAATTAATTAAGTATGATTGGGAATTATATCCACTTATCAGAAGTTATAGCTGTATTTTATTCATAGCTTCCTTTACTACTTTGCTTACTGTACTCTGATGTACACCAATTTATTCTCAGATCCCATTTTGGTATCCAGGGTCTGATAGGGATCATAAAATAATTTTCATTCGGTCTATTAAGGTTAGAACAATACCTATTTTTTTCTCCCCGTTTCACCTGAAATAATCACTTAACCATAGCACCTTAAACTCATTAAAACTATAAAAAATAATTGTAATCATATTCATTTGTATCTCTCCCGGCCCGGTAAACTTTAGTTTTACGAATGTCCATCGAAGCTGTGATGAATGAAACCAACTTATAAATGTTCAATTCTTCACGCACAGACTGAGTTACCGTAAGGATTTTTTTATAAGATGCTAATAAACGTTGGTATCACATAAACTTTATTCATTAGATTCAAAGCATGCCCTTAAAAAGTTTCACCATATGCTTTAAATTTACAGCAGTTGCTTTTTTTTCTGCAGGATATGTTTCAAGAATAATCATTTGTTTGTGGTTTTTATTCATTGGACAGCAAGTAAATGCTTATATTTAATAAGCATAAACATATTCTTAATCTTTATTCATCAGGAGAAATCAGTGTTATCTGTGTAATCATGGTCTTAATATGTTCAACGTTCACGTATGAACCTTTTTTTCCTGCTGACCTTTATACAAATGTGTGCATTTCTGGCAACAACAAACCTCAATAATCTGTTATCCTAATAGCTGTGTTGTACCGTTTATTGTGAAGCCTTCCCTACTCTCTCGTATTAACATAATTTCATGCTTTAATGCTATATTAAAAAGTAATTGGAAAAATGCATCTCCTTGTTTCAGCCTACATTTTTCTAACACATGTCTAAATATGGTGTCTAAACACGGTAATATATAGCTTTATTCTCGAGGCAAGGTATCAATTGTCAAACTATCATATTAGTTCTTTAAACATGTAAACATTGTTCCAAACTATGAAGCTACTGTGGAATTTGCCTAGTAATGTTGGTTTTAGAACAATGAATGAATTTTCTGATGAGTACAATATTTAAACCCCGAACGGGTAGCAAGACGAAGAGAAAAAAATAATAGTTCAGCTGTGATAGAATCTAACATCACACATGTATGCGTTTATAATGAGGTGTGGTAAATGACCTCCTTAAGTGCTTAAAACCATTGAAGATGTTTTTTTGTGTAAATCTTTCCTGAACAAGATTTTTTATTTCTGAGACTTGAAAATATCTCGAAACTTCAAGAAAAAAATAATTTCTATATTGTCTTGAAAGTTAAAAAAATGAACCTAGAAAATTCTAGAAAGCAAAAAGAAGCAACTAATGGACCTAATAAATTTTAAAAAACCAAACCAGGAATTTATTATTTCCAATAATGTCATAATAACCCAAAAATAGGCAGCATTCTGCGCCCGCCCCCATAAAAACAGCCTTGATTAAGAAATGTTTTGGTTATAAATATTGTTTTTCATTATTAAACTTTGACAGTATAAGTTTTTAAATTACGAAATTAAATAATATATGGTGTTCATTGTAACTACCTGTCACTATTTTATTAATTGCATTTAAAATGTGTATGAGTTATATTGCTAGTGTTTTAATGAACTATATTATTATTATTATTATTATTATTATTATTATTATTAATATTATTATTATTATTATTATTATTATTATTATTATTATTATTAGCACCGCGTCTTACTACCCGTTCGGGCTATACGCACTTTACACTAATGTGTAATGGTAGGGTGATTGTGAGATGAAATGAAGGACCTACAGTTTAACGTGGAATCCGAACCACGGTGGAGGCCTGGCATAATGAACTATAAGACAATCTAACGCAAGGGCCAGCTCAAAGGTCAAAAAGGAACTCTATAAACTATATGTTGTCAACATTTATACATGAGGAATTTAATAGCAATGCGATGGCATGAAGATTTGCAACACCTAATAAAATGTTGAAAATTTTAACTGGAAGTTGAAATTTTAATACGAAGTGTTGACCCTTGTGGACCCAATATTGATCTTTTTTATTGGTACAAACATACAAATGAGGACATTAACTATTTAAAAACAAAATTATAAAATTTAAAACCGGGACTGAATTTTTTTTTTTTTTACATAAGTATAGTGCAATTTATACTTGGGTTTGCTAGTGTATATTATTTCGTTTCACATATATTACGAGTTTTGGGTAAATATCTCACTTTTTAAACAATAGAGCGAGAAAGTCCGTGCAGAGTCCCGTACCATTTATTTTGATTAGTGACCAGTAACTAAATATTACAAATATTGATTATAAATGTTTATATTGTGACATTTGTTGTTTTGACTGTACTGAGTGTAGAGATGACATTCGTTGTTTTGACTGTACTTAGTGTAAAAAATACTGAGTGGCCTTGTAATATTTATTCTAAGAAAAAGGGAGTAAGCTTTATTCTCGGTGATTCTCTATTCAAGTACGACCATAGTCATTGTAAAAACCACGAGGAAGGAAACTATCAGCCCAATCCACTCAGTCGGAATTATATTCACAGTACATTAACGTAATTCCTACACTTGTTCCTATTAAACAAGACCCACATCGGCGCGCACGTGGAATAGATGTCATACACGTTTAATCTTGCTTGTTGGAGGTCAAGGTTAGAATCGCTGCTGGGTGTACTGAGATTATTTTTTCTAAATTGTTTTCTACTCTCTTTATTATGCAAATTTGAGTATATTTCCTCTAAATTTCACCTTCTTCATTCCTACCCCATCAGTATAGTTAGGTGCGGATAGTCCAGATGGGTAGTAAGACGTAGTGCAAATATAAGTAATTATTGGAATTGTTCCTTTGAAAATAATAGGAAAGAATGAATATTTTATATATTTTCTTAAAGGGTATCTCGAATTTACTAATAATTCCCGAACAATGCCATAAAACTACAATCCAATTCTCATAGGAAGGGTATTTTAGGAAATACCATTTTAAAGCTTAATGTTGATACATTTCCTTATAGCATTAGTATATTTTGATACTATATATCACCAGTTATAAGTGAAGATCACATGACTTGGCGTATGAATACGTGAAAGTAAACCCAGATTAGGCATTCTCTATCAAAGCCCCGACTACAGACTCCGTATCCTCAAGGTGCGTAGCTGTCCGTAAGAGCTCAACTCCAACAGATTGCTCTTTCTACAGAGTCCTAATCCTTCATTCCTTAGTCTTACCACTCCGTAGAAGTTAACTCAACTTCCACTTTCTAAGGACTAGTTGAAACGGACTGCTCTGGGCTACCAATCACAGCAAAGTAAATATGGGCGTGCATCTAAATGAAAGCACTAAACATAGAAAAAGAATCCATTGTTATGGAAACAAATACAAAACTAAATTATAGTTGTATGAATGGAGCTATTTTTGAAAATTTTAAAAACCCCGGGAAGCTTGGCATCTCAGAAACAATTTTCTAGGAAATACCAAGCTCTCAGAAAGAATGGTGTCGTTTTGGTAGGTTGGATTCCCCATACGTAATCTTTATATGCCTCTGCTGCACAGATCCCGACAGTCATCCAGTATCAACACTGGCCATCTCATACTTAATTTTATTTTTTATTTTTTGGGTTTTCCTATTCTTCTGCTTCTTCTTGTGCATCTAAAGAACATTTAGTTTGTTTCAAAATTGGTCTCCCCCGGTGTTTAAACTCTTGGAGAATACTAAGTCTATTTACAATACTAGCCATCTCCACAAGATAGTTTCAAATCCGGCCAACTCCAAATCCAATAGCACGCGCTAGTGTCGATTGCTATCATCAAGATGTTATTTGCTCACATTGAGTCCTCTATTACGTCTTACAGTTTTATAACGGTTTTCAAATCAAATTTTAATATAGGTTTTGGCTCTCTCTGCACAGATATAATTGTACCAAGACTGACTAGATACTACTAAATTAGAAAACTTAACATTTCAATTTCACAATAGATTTATTTAGTAGACATAGAAAATGGTTACATTTTACAAGTTTAACAAATAGGTAGAAAATGATAGCGTATTAATTCTCTTCTCAAGTTAAATATCCTTGAGTGATTACTTGATTACTGGCAGTGACCTGGGCAACACAGTGACCAGTCAAGAGGCAGTGGAATTTCTAAAAGGAGAGTAATATAAGAATTAGTTAAAGCAAATATAGAACAAGTTTACAGTATAACATTTACACAGTCTCACTCGACAAGGTTTAGTGTTACTAATACAGTTGGATAGTAGGCTGGTGGATCCAGCTGGATGATGGCTAAGGGCCAGAAGTCATTAAAGTACTAAGGCAGGACATTTTCCCTATACGGTACTACCATGCATTCAATAGTACATCAACCTAATTTTGAACAATCACCAAATTTGAGAACTTATTTACTGGGTAAAACAAAATATAATTTGCGCGGGCCCAACTATGACAAACAGTCACTTTCCACGGGTTGCGCACCCAAACTAATACCTATAATGAACATTGACTGCTTAGTCAAACCTCTATGATTTACAACTGCACTGCGTAAGGCAGAAGAAAGAAACAGACTTCCTGGCGATAACCATCAATAACAAAGTACTGATGCACATGACGTTTAGGGTGTCATGAACTATATTACCTTTTAAAGATTTATAGGAACTTGTGATTTAGTGTACATTTACCACACTAAAATTCACATTTTCCAAGTGAGAGGCACGGACGTTAGGACCGTGTCCAAAAATACAATAATGCACTCAGCATTTGACTTTATGAGTCATTTAAATTTTACATGTCCATCGGACTGAAAGGCGAAATATAGCCAAGGTACTTCTAGCATAACGAAGTTAGCTAGTTTTTGAATAAGCTACTTGGTCTAACAAAATAGAACAAAAATAATAATGCACTCAGCAATTGACTTTAAGAGTCCTTAACATTTGACTTGTCAATCAGACAGACAGGTGAAATACTACTAGCGTTAGCTAGTTCTGAAGATGAAACAAATCTAATAAAGAGAAACATTTCTCTTGCAAAATTAAAAAGACTTCCAAATAACTATTTACAATATATTAAACAAAATAAAGTATCTTCCTACTTCATGCTTGTGGCTAAACGACCCCGGCTGGATACTGATACCCTGGTTAAGTTGTCCTGGTGTCCAGCTCGTTGATCCCGACGATTGATTCAGCGCCGTCGATGCTAGGGCGGTGAATCCGTCGCCACAAACTCCATGGTCCTTCTTGGTGTTTTCCTCGCCGGCAGCGCTTCGTCCTAGTTCCTGAGCTGATACAAGGTGTTGTGCATAAAAGTGCTCAAGGCGCTTACTCTTATATAGCGACAAATCAGATATGAACATGAAAAGGAATAACGGAGAATGAATCACGAAGCAGAGGTAAAATAAGGGAGAACGAAAGATAGGGCAAAGAGAAGGGGGTTTTAGAAAAAAAATGAGCTTCTTCAGTCGACCACCAGAGGCGCATGGTCGAGCTGCGCCGTGGCACAGTGCGTCTTTCACTTTGGTCCTTTTCTTCTCAACTGCGTGAGCCGAAGTTGAACCACGTGGAGCAGCCATTATAGAAATTCTGTTTTGTGAAATGAGTAAATGAGATCTGACGGCATCTGTCCTTGGGTGAGTTTTATACACATATATTCTGTATCATAATGTATCAGTATTAATTTAGTTATTTGATTTTCACAGTTTGTTTTACGAGAAGACATGATATAGAAGTATATTATTTAAATTATTTTAACAGCCACGTGGTTAGTTGTAAGTTTTGGGTAGTTTTCTTTTAAATAATTAGGGCCCATATTCACAAATATTATTCTTCATAATAATAATCTAATCTTCATAACTTTAATAAGATTAGTCTTGTTTTGTGATATCTAGAACCGCAATTATAAAAATGTAAATTAATTTTTTACAAATCCACGTGTTTTTGAATGTAGGCCAATACGCCGTTTTGTATTAGAGTACAACTTTGAGGTAGTTTATCTTTTAATATCACCATATAGCCCCAACGTGGCACCCAATTACACGAATATAGATAAATAGTTAGATTTTTCCGTTGTAGGTGATCAATCAACCTGATTGACACGCTACATAATATTATGCTCAAAATGTTTTGAGCTAGATTAACACATAGAGGTAGAAGTTTATAAAGAAAAGCTTAAGCTCATAGTTGAAAAATGAATTCACAAATTGCGAACACAAGCTTTTTATGATCCACTTAAAGAAAAGCGTAATGGATCGCTTCCAATTTCATTCAACTGCTATCCCAAAGTTACATGATCAAGCTAGCTAATAAAGTTGACAGTTTTATCTGTATAACTTTACAATAGTCAAGGGCACGTCAAAAGATCCTTTAAAGGGCAACACATTTACAAATATCTGGCCTGAGAGTGAGTTGCCAAAAGGAGCTAATGAAGTGGTATCTGCGCTTTACCACAGATGTGATAACACAGATTTTACTAATATTTCTGACGTGAGGTGGGTTGCATATGGCTGTGCTGAACAGAATACGAACTCATTTTTTGAATAGGCTTCTACATGGCTTATACTAAATGCAGCCAGAAATATAAATATCATTGAATGTATATTTCCTGTGCTAGGACACTCTTTTACACCACATGACAGAGTACAGTATTTGCAAACATAGAAAATACCATAAAAAGTAAAGCGGTTTTAATCTAACTTGATGAGTGTCATGTCATTTGGTCGTAACATGGAACAGTGTATAACCTCGGGGAAAAATGTGTGTTTGAATTTGATTGGAAATCTGAGTGCACCTTGAATATAAAACCAAATGCACAATGACGTTTCGAATTTGCACCATAAAAAGGTTTATTTTAACTAAATATAAAGCAGGAAAGTCATTATTTGTGCAATGCGAAGCCATCTATACGACTGAGTTGTGTTCTAAGGGAGGAGTCTGTAAAGTAAAAAAGGCAAAACTTTATGCAGAGAAATTTGAGTTAGGCCAAAGGAAAATATGTTAGCAATTTGAAGCTGAACGGTGTTGCAACCCTACTAAATAAACACCATGGAGAGAAATAAAGAGATGTAGAGTCTTTGTTGTACTACAGTAGCCCCGTGGCTTCTTTGGTGCTGACTGACAGCTGCTAAACATATGTTTTTACAGATCATATGGTTCAGCGTAGGGATACACAATTTGATCTGGTAACTTTTCAAAGCCGTAATCTGTCAGCTGTGAGCTGTCAGTCAGCACCAAAGAAGCCATGTGGCTACTGTACAAATAGGCTATTGTATAGATAAGGAGAATATTCTCACTGACGAATTCGTGCAAGACTGTGGGCCATTACTTTGTGATACTTTGGTTCAAGATATTGATGTAAGAGTTTGAGATAGTTGGGAAACACATAATTTTTAAAGTTAAATTAGTTAATAAATATATTTATTTTTATAGCCTACAATGTTATACAATGTATCTTTAAAATCAGTCAAATAAAATATTTTCAACGTTGAATAAATTTGGACAGTCATTGAAGTCTAGCTGTACTCCAGAAGTAGATCCCAAACCTTTATTCTCTGCGGAAATTTGTTTATATGATAAAATAAACAATCAAAATAATAAATAATGGCATATAACAACATTATTTCAGTTGCAAAACCGGCCATCCCCTTGGGTAATTTTCAAACCAGGTCATCTTCAAAATTGTATTTGAAATTTGTCTAAAATTATGAATTAAAATAATGTATATTCTCACCTATATATATGCCTACAGCCTGAATAATAACATATCATCTTAAGTTATATAGTTTCCGAGAGACAGTGTTTTGTCTTTCCTGTAAAATTATGATTCTTGTAGATGGCTGGTTTTTATACTAGACAACTCGTCTGTCTGCTTGGGCCTTGCTCTCGTAGACTTTAATTAGACGTAGTCTTTGGCTTTCTCGTTGGTTCGCACGGTTAAGTTATTAAGAATTATATATATATATATGTATATATATGTGTATATATATGTGTATATATATGTATATATATACGTATATATGTATATATATATTATATATATGTATATATAATATATTATATGTATATATAATATATTATATATATGTATATATATTATATATGTATATATATATTATATATATGTATATATATTATATATATTATAGTATTCGAATTAATTGCGACAAAGGGGAAAAAAACATTTTTTTCTAAAACCTTAGCTTTTAATCATTACACACCTTAAGTAGACTGATAAATCTCAATATTAGTAAGAAGTACGTCCTCCTTTCGCAGAAATGACCTCTTCAACACGTCTTGGCATTGACTCCACTAGTGTAGCGCACATGTTCTTGACTTCATCATCATGGAACCACACTTGTATAGCACTTTTTATCCTTTGTTCTGTTGTCGTGCGATTCATCTTAGCTAAGCGATTCTTGAGAATATGCCATAAGTTCTCAATGGGATTTAGGTTTGGTGAATTACCATGCCAATCAAGCACTTTTATTGTATTTTCCCGCATAAAAGTCTGGACCAATTTCGAAGTGTGACAAGGAGCCAAGTCATGTTGAAATGTTCCATCAAATGTTTTCATGAATGGAACCACCCTACTGCGTAATATTTCTATGTATTTGACAGAATTCATCATGCCTTTAAGAGGAAATAAGTTTACAGTGTCATTTGTTGTGAAAAAACCCCAAAACATCTGTTATGAAGGGTGTTTTACAGTCTGTTGGATATGATCTAGTCGCAGAGTTTCACCTTCACTTCGTCTAACTACACTTGGTTTGTATCCATGCAAAAATAAATGTGTTTCATCACTGAAAAGCACATTTTTTCCAGTCGTTAACAGTTTATGATCGGTAATTTTTGGCCCATGCTAAACGCCTTTTCATCATTTTCTGAGTTACAATTTTTTTTTTCATCAGTCTTGTTGCCTTACGTTCAACTTCCAGAAGCCTCTTCCGTACAGTTGAGGTACTCACTTCAACACCCTTACGTTCAACTTCCAGAAGCCTCTTCCGTACAGTTGAGGTACTCACTTCAACACCATAATCCAATAAATCTCTTCGAAGGACTGTGCTTGTCTTTCTTGGATTTACTTTGCTATTTCTTATTAGAATTTTCTCCGTTCTTGGAGTAGTTTTCCGTTTGCGCCCATATTTTCCTTTTCTTTTTGGAGACGATGAGCCGGAATCTTGAAATGTTCTTAAAATTCTTGAAACACTTGATTTGCCCACACTAATAGCCTTAGCTATATCTCTCACGGTCATAGAAGTGTGTTCATTAAGGGCGATTATTTTAGAACGCTTCCTCGGAGTAATATTCATCTTTGAACAAGCAAAAGTAACACGTGATACACGGAATGCAAAATTTTAACCACCAGCTGCCACACTGAAAGTCTCACAACTGAACTACTGATACACTAAAACCAGTCAAACGATACATTACAGTCAAGGTCGATCCGTCACACTGCCTCTAGGCAGATATAACCGGTTTCAGGCGGTTCGGGACATCACTGGTAATCACATATCAACTCAGACAAAGAAAACATGTTTGTGCCAATTAATTCGAACAGTATAGTATATACTTATATATAGCACGTCTAGGTTATATCGTGTCCCGATGAGAGGAGGTGATGGTGATAATGAGTATGACGGTGTGAAACCAGTGAAAACTCTTAAACCTAACGTGAGCCTAATTAACCAAACCCTGGTTACCGTTGGGTAATTCAACTTTCGGGAAAAATACCCAAGGTACTAGACGGGTATCGAGCCCTGCACCCCTAGGTTTGTAGCCAGGTGCAATTTCTATTTCTAAGGATGATTAAGGACTTAAGGACTGTACTAATGTGGAGCTAACAGACTCTGTTGACGGGGCATAGCTCTAGAAAAGGCAGAGACCCTAGTTTCACGGCCTTCAATTCACCATTGATAAAGAGGAAGGTATAATTTCATCAATAATATATAATACATTCACGACATTAGTTTATTTGGATGACAGCTCAAAAAGTTACTAGAAACAATCCTTAATTTATCCCTACGCCAACAGCTGACATCTGTCACTTTGGATAACTGTAATGAAAACGTATGCTAATGTATGAAAGTGATAGTTAACCACAGTAATTTAGGCTAATATTATTTATGTACTTATTTGAGGTCGGGCACAAAGCTTATTTATCGTTTTATTCCACTTAAAACAATTACTATTCACAGAACTTCCACAAAAGGTCTAACAAACATAGCTTCAAAATGGCGACCGACGAATTTAAAACATGTGATTGTACGTGACGGAAACAAGTTATTCACATTGATGCGACTACGCAGTGGATACAGATATTGTATTCAGTTAAATATTTAGAAATACGATAAAATAATCATAAAATAATTTATTATATATAAAAAATGACAAGTATTTTCTTTTTTCCAAGTACATACGATGCTTGTATTAAAAGGTTTTAATGTATGCACTATATTACACATCATAGATAACATTCCAAAACGGAGAATAAGTACTTTTAGTTATGTTTAAAATATTGTTTTGGATTGGGTGAAAAGAAATTATTGAAAGTTATGAAACAGTGTAAAAAAAACTTAAGTTTACGTTATTCTTAATGGAAATATAACATGTAATTAAACAACTTAACATTTATAACAAAACAGTGATCTTTTACAGGTGTTGGCAACCCAAAAACTAAACATATGATTTTTGAACTGTCATCCAGGTAAAAACCTATCATGAACAGACTTTACTGTTTCCACCCTTCCTCAAATCGAGTCCTGGACCCAGGCTGTGTAGGTAGATGCACTACCAGCTAAGGAGTCTGAGACTGGTCTGTGTCGACATAGTCCATGGACCCCAGGCTGTGTAGGTAGATGCACTACCAGCTAAGGAGTTTGAGACTGGTCTGTGTCGACATAGTCCTGGACCCAGGCTGTGTAGGGAGGTGCACTACCAGCTAAGGAGTCTGAGACTGGTCTGTGTCGACATAGTCCATGGACCCGAGGGGCGAGCACGGACTTTTTCATTATGTGCATCATAGGCTATGACGTCCGCGAGATCAAGGCCACTTCCCGACGCGACGACGATTGGGGAGCGCTCATTATGTCGTTTGTGTTCCTTGAAGTGTATTCAGAAGTTCAATGTGTGATAGCATGGCCTAACTCTCGATTATCTGTGCAAAAGACGCCATTTTACCAAATGGCAGCTGACAACAAAGGTTTCATTTGATGCCCTTGGAGACGTTTTTAATAAGGATAAAGGGAAAAATATTATAGAATTTAGAAAACAGTAGCAGCATCAGCTACAAGAATAAATTTAGGCCTACTCTTAAACGATATATGACACATCAAGATATAAAATCATATTAAGTTGTTGTTGTTTTTTACCTTTTAACTATAAATAACGTCATAAGAATGATCCAATGGAAGTGTTCAATCAAGTCACGTATTATTTTACATTGACGTCGTTATTGTAGTTTAATATTAATAGTGATTGTGTGGAATTTTTTTTTAACTGTCCAGCTTTTAATTTAATTTAGCTAAACATTTTATTCTTATTTTAAATAACGATGTACTTAGTATTCGAATCTCATATTTGTCAAGGTAGTTTTTTTCATTTTAAATATCTAGTATTTGCCTTATTCATCTACAAACTTACCTGAAACTCTTCTTCTTCAGCTGGAATACTCAAAAGTATAAAGACAAAATAAAATGAATAAATAAAAAATCCGGTCGAATGAAGGCTGCAAAGAAAAACATCTCCGAACTAAAACCATAGTCCTATATCATTACTTAACCTTCAATTAGGCCCTACAATGTATCCGAGAAATGTAACCATCCACACAACTATGAACCTTGGCTGACTTTACTGATTGAAGGCTTCTGTAATAATAAAACATACTACATTGTTAAACACGGCTTATAGACTTTAGTGAATAATGAGGTTAAATCTACATTTCATCATCAACAATTCAGAGCAGATTTACTATTAAATAGGATTGTGAGTCAATTAAAATAAATCATAGCATTGAAAACAAAATTTTAGATAGCAGTAGTATTTCAAAATATGTAGTTTTACTAACCACTAGCAATACGTTACAAAATATATCTTTAATTAGGTAGCTGAAAAAAACACAGCTAAGGATAAAGGAAAAACCGCAAGGGATTTGGACTTATTGTTATAATATTTTGATTCTAAAACTAGACTGGATTTTCTCTAGGATTATTCGCCCTCTTAAGTAAGATTTTTTATTAACTTTTAACTTATAATGCTCTATATTTTTAATGTATTTAATTTATAATAACTTTGTATATATTATATTCTTGTAGAAGAGTGAAAAATAGTTATCACTTTATCTTAATTAATAAGGTCTCCAAGGGCTTTCAATTTCCAAATGAAACATGGTTGATAACAGCCATTTCGTAAAATGGCGGCTATTGCACAGATGGTCGAGAGTTAGGCAATGCTATAATACATTTTATTTCTTAGTACACTTCAAGGAACACAAAAAACAAACATAATGAGCCTTCTTCTCCCGATTGGTAACGAGTCTAACCACCCCGCTAGGTTCATGGACAAACAAGTGAAGTAAAAGTGAGGCTGTAAACACTTGGAAGCGCACTTAGAGGAATCTAGAGACCACACTTAACTTTTCTGTCACGGCATACAGAGGCTATCCTACCCTGCCGTGGTTTGGGCGGGAGGGGAGTCTAATTCAAAGGAACACAAAATAACTGGTAAAATAAAATTAGGATTTAAATCAAAAAATGACCATAAATATGTCAATGTCTTCCCCGATACTTACACACATTACTGATAACTGAAAATGCACCAGCAATTGTCAGGAAAATCTTATTAAATTAGTGGGGAATGCCAGGCCTCCACCGTGGTTCGGATTCCACGTTAAACTGTAGGTCCTCCATTTCATCTCACAATCACCCTACCATATACACATTAGCCTAAGTGCGTGTAACCCGAATGGGTAGTAAGACGCGGTGCTAATAATAATAATTATTATTATTAAATCAGTAGGATATTAGTTATAGAGTTTAAAATTGTTATTTGATCTAAGGCGTCACTCTCGCAATAGACTGGACTGCTGGTGTCGGGGATATCGGGGTTCAAATCCCGGTTAGGTGTAATGAGTGTGGTTTCGTACATGACTTTCCACTCCCACTTTCCAAGCAAATTAGGTTACACTTCCTTTGAGTTAAATCTTTTTAATTCCTTGTCTTTAAACTGAACATAGATTTTTTTAAATCCTATGACTCAGGCAAAAGAAACAAAGTGTATGAAATTTTAGTTAAATTTGGAATACCCAAAAAAAACGTCAAGTTAATTGAGGGTATGGTCGCCTGATATTTGTGGCAGGGTGCGGGCTGGAAGTCACTTATCAGATTCTTTCAAAATACATAATGGATCGAAACAAGGAGATGTATAGTACTTTCCAAATTACTTTTTAATCTAGCCTTAATTATTCTCTTGAAATAAGAATTCAACAGTTTGCTACCGCACTTACAAAACAGACCACCTATCCCTATCTTGAGCTAGTTCTAACCAGTCCACCTCATTACACCACCTATCCCTATCTTGGCTAGTTCTAACCAGTCCACCTCATTACACCACCTATCTCTATCTTGAGCTAGTTCTAACCAGTCCACCTCATTACACCACCTATCTCTATCTTGGCTAGTTCTAACCAGTCCACCTTATTACACCACCTATCCCTATCTTGAGCTAGTTCCAACCAGTCCACCTCATTACACCACCTATCTCTATCTTGAGCTAGTTCTAACCAGTCCACCTCATTACACCCTATCCCTATCTTGAGCTAGTTCTAACCAGTCTACCTCATTACACCACCTATCCCTATCTTGAGCTAGTTCTAACCAGTTCACCTTATTACACCCTATCCCTATCTAGAGATAGTTCTAACCAGTCCACCTCATTACACCCTATCCCTATCTTGAGCTAGCTCTAACCAGTCCACCTCATTACACCACTTATCCCTATCTTGAGCTAGTTCTAACCAGTCCACCTCATTACACCCTATTCCTATCTTGAGCTAGTTCTAACCAGTCCACCTCATTACACCACCTATCCCTATATTGAGCTAGTTCTAACCAGTCCACCTCATTACACCACTTATCCCTATCTTGAGCTAGTTCTAACCAGTCCACCTCATTACACCACCTATCCCTATATTGAGATAGCTCAATCCAGTCCACCTCTTTACCCCACCTATCCCTATATTGAGATAGTTCTATCCAGTCCACCTCATTACCCCCTATCTTTTTTAGGTCCATTCCAATGTAGTCCTCCCTTCTGTGTCTAGATCTATAAATGGTCTCATTCCCATTGTATATCCAGCCAGTGCCCTGATTGCGGTTCTAGATTCTCCCATTCGCGCTGCAAGTCCTTCCCACAGTAACCTACAAAACTTGATTATCCTAACAATGTCTTGTGATGAGTACAGGGTAGGTAGCTCATCATTATGTAACCTATTTCACTCCCCAGTAGCCTAACCTTGTTTCGGGCCCAATATCTTCCCAAGCACCTTGTTTACGAACACCCCTAATTTGTTTTGGTAATGAAAGGTAGGAGACCAAGTGTCACACCCATGGAAAACAAGCAGACGAGATGCTATTTATCAGGGTAATGCAAGAGTAGCGAAGTTTTGACATTAAACGGTACAACGGAGCTACTAGGATAACAGATTATTAGGATTTGTTAGGTAATAGTAAGGAAGTTGCTACAAGAGCTGCAGACATTTTAATAGAGGTCAGCAGGTAAGCAAGTCTTAGTCGAATATTGAGGTAGACAGGTTTGAGATTACTGACGACATAATATAATTTGGCAGGGTTAATGAGTTTATATATTTAGTAACAATTTTAACTAGCAATAAAAATATTTGAGTGTAAACAAGGAACATAATACAGTCGGGAAATGCATGCTAATACTTGATCAGTTAAGTTGTTGACATATCACCTGCTTTTAAGGAGTGTAAAACTCAAAATATACAAAACCATATATTTTACCGATTGTTTTCTATGGGTTTGAAACTTGGTATCTTACCTTTCATTACGAAAACAAATTAGGGTGTTCGTAAACAAGGTACTTAGGAATATATTTGGCCTAAAACAAGGTTAGGATACTGGGGAGTGGAGGAGGTGACATAATGATGAGTTACCTACCCTGTACTCATCACAAGACATTATTAGGATAATCAAGTTTTATAAGTTACAGTGGTAAGGACATGCAGCGCGAATGGGAGAATCTAGAACCGCAATCAGGGCACTGGCTGGATATACAATGGGAATGAGACCATTTATAGACCTAGACACAGAAGGGATAATAACATTGGAATGGACCTAAACAAGATAGGGGTAATGAGGTGGACTGGATATAACTGGCTCACTATAAGGATAGGGTGCTATGAGGGAGATTGGATGGAACTAGATCGAGATAGGGATAGGGTGTAATGAGGTGGACTGGATATAACTGGCTCACTATAAGGATAGGGTGCTATGAGGGAGATTGGATTGAACTAGATCGAGATAGGGATGGATATGTTCTGTAATTAGATGGACTGGATAGAACTAGCTCAATATAGGGATAAGGTGTAGTGAGATTGGTTGGATAGAACTCGCTCAAGATAGGGATAGAGTGTAGTGAGTGGACTGGATGTAAATTGCAAAGTAAGCAGTGTTGACATATATATATATATATATATATTTCAATAGAAATTGTGTTATTAGAAACTTAGAACAGGAGTATTATCTCCGTTCATAGGGTTAGCGGCCTTTTGCTTCCCTAAACATTTTCATATTCTAGACCTAACTTAACCGTAAGCACATTTTCACAAAATGGAGGTTTGTGGTATTTAAAAGTTAGAGAAACATTGCCTCAAACCATTTTACCCCAATGACGGTCTGCAAGTAGGAGTATCTCAAACCGAGCAAACATTGCAAATAATAAATTGCACAAAGAAAGTTTTGGGCATTTCTCAATGAATAACCGGTGTCCGTGGCGCTGGTAGTTGCGTGTGGCCAAGTAAACCGCCCGAGGCACTCCATTCCAAACAAGCACGCATGTGATGATGGCCTTATATTATCATTGTTACATCACATGTTCCTTGTTACTCTCCAAGTCCTGTTTTTACTCTGCCGTTCGAAACGGTCGACATGAGACAGGTCTCGATTTATATGACCTCAAAGTAGTTTTTAAACGAAGGTACGTCTAGACTGTTCTGAAGATTTTTAAAACATTATTTCATTTCCAAATAAAATATATTACTTTCAAATAGCCTCCCTCACATACTTAATTATCATCTTCTTTGATTCAAGGCTTCACGTAATACGTTCATTTTTAAAATATGACTATTTTTAGCGCCACGTCTTACAACCCATTTGGGTTATACACTTTATATGTACTAATTACGCTAATGCGTTAATTATGATGAAGATTGAATTTTTAGAGGAAGAGTACAATTTGCGTCGAGAGGGGATGAGAAACCATTTAGGTAAAAACACACCCTCAGTATACCCGACCTGGATCGAACCACGATCTACCAGTCATTGACAGTCCAAAATATTGCTAGAGTGGCACCTTAGACCATGCGGTCTCCGAAGTGGGTGACATGATGTTGAATGGAACTATTCCTTAATAGAAAAAGATTTTAAAATGAACTCTTTGGAACAAATTTTGTATCAGCTTTTCTGAAGTTATTATGTGTAGACTTTTACCTTTAAGAATATTTGAATACTTTATTTTATGGCAAAGTGAATATTAAACTATGTAATGGCTACTGTTTAAAAATGCATCTACTGTCTGAAAGGTATTCACTCAATTTTCTCTTGAAGCTAATTATTTAATGAGGGCCGCCTCGAGAGTAATAATGAACCCGGGCGAACTTTGATCTAAGCTCTCCTCCTCTTTAACGTCCTATAAACTTGAAAGGAACTCATACAAGATGGTTGAATTTCTTACGTTCATGCTCACTGGTTATAATCGGAGCACAAGTCGTAATAAACGGCAAAGAAAATTAATACAATATCAAATATATATGAGAAATGTATGAATTTTTTTAAAGATTACTATTTTTAGTTTTTTTAAGATGACATCGGTGGCGTGGCGCCTCCCAGATTCCAGAGCCCCGGGCAGTCGCCCGGCTCGCTCCTTGAGGCGGCCCTGGTTTGAATATATTCAGGAATATATGTTGAGACGTAAAAAAAAATAGTACTAGCATTTATTTGTAGACAGAAATGCAATCCTCAATATTACCACCTTTTAATAATATATTTTACAATTTTCTTTATAACAGCTAAAATTAAAATAAGGTTTTTAAAAAAACAAAATACTAGAAATTTTAATTTTACTTGCATATAGTGTATTGATATAAGAATACTTCCCTTTGAGTAAATTGAAATACTTACTCTCATATAAACTCTTTAATTCAAACATATACATCCAACACTTATGTTTACACATTATAATTAACAAAAACACAAATAATTTAATAAGGTGTTCTCACACTTTTGGAAACCAGATGTTGGTTCCCCTCCTCCGATGCGACTGGGTGCCGAACCCCCTCAGCTCCAGAATATATAGAATCGACGTTTACAATTTACAAGTATGAGCAATAACAGCTTTAAATACACGACACAAATATGATACAAGCCTAGTAGGTAGCCTGTATTAGATATCCGGGATATCAATCTCTCACTTTACCAAAACAGTCCGGGTCTTCACTGAGAGTCCTTGGGGTTGCTTGTCGAGAGGTGTTATCTGCTGGATTTAGCTCGACTTAGACCCAGAACGAATCCAACTGGATGCCACGCATCCATTGGAACATCCACAGGTCCAGGCGGCACAACTGCGTGTTTGCAAAGACAACACCTTGGCCGGTGATAGTGGCGCCCAACACAGCTACTCTGATCGCTGGTGGGTCCACCTCGCGAAGAATCCAGTAGATAGCCATTATGGCTGCGATAGCTTCTGCCGTATTTATCTCATGATGACTGGAGAATCTCTTGACCAGTGAGCGTCGTAAATTGGGTAAGTATGGGGCAGGCGTCCAGGGGGAAGCATCACTCTAAACTGTCCCGGACTCCAGAAGTTATCTGGCTCGTCCATCTGGGGATTTCATAGGAAGGCCACTCCAGATTAAAATAAACTTAACTCATATAATGATACTAATCAATTATTCAAGGAACACCCAATAACAAAAGGCTCTGATTATAAGTGAAAATATATAATTTATATGAAATATAAGGAAAAAATTAAAGATAGAAAAATATTTTTAATTAGAGAAAACCATATTGAGATTACAATAGTTTGAATAGTTAGGGATAGTAACAAGTCTGAATAATACATATTATATTATATAGGAGAAAATATATACTGAATAGAATAATGGCAAACCTGTAGCAAAAACTTTAACTTATAATTCTTATTAATGTATGTGAAATAAGTAGAACAAGAACATGTTAAATGTGGAATAGGTTGAAATACAAAAAACATATTAAAATTAGACAATACATACAAATAAAAATCTCATATTCTAAGGTTACATGTTAATGAATAAAACATTACTAAGTAAGATATACGATTATAGTGAAAACGTTAACATTAAGTTTCAAGGTAATATTAAGATAGATCCAGAGTTGTCAAAAGGAAAAGTTAAAAATTTGAGCAATGGTAGTAAACAGGGAAATTATGAAAAAAATTATTTACTATAGGTTAGAGACGATAATTATAAATGAGGTCTTGAAACAGAATCTAAATTATGTAGAATGAGAAAATTGATACATAAAATTTGTTGAGTATATAATTAATTGTTCCTTAGCTGGTTTTAATTCCTCTCCGTAAGCCTTGGATGCCAGAGGGCCGGTTGACAGACTACATGTTTCGACGTATGAACGCCATCAACAGGTCTGAGGAAAACCAATGTAAAATTAGGAAAATATAAGATGAAAAATTAAGAAATAAGAGCATAACGATAACCAGGAAAAAATACTTAATATAATTAGAGAAGGAGGATAAAGCTAACCTAAAAACATGGTAAGAAATTAAAAGGAAAGAAAATATAGATTATTATTAACGTGTAGATATAATACTAAACTGTCAAGCTTACCTATAATTAGGGTTAGACGTTGTCCCTGTTACTCCACAAGTGTCTAATTTTAATATGTTTTTTGTATTTCAACCTATTCCATATTTAACATGTTCTTGTTCTACTTATTTCACATACATTAATAAG